>JAANYP010006510.1:0-259921 GCA_020465985.1 Centrapalus pauciflorus
CCAGTAAACTGGACAATTTCCATAAGTTGGAAACTGAGCTTGATGAATTAAAACACATCAACTCTATTTTACTGGAAGAAAAGAGAGAAACAGATATAAAGCATGCTAAGCTTCAAAAGATAGTTAACTCTTGGTGCCAATCTGCACAAAAAGTCAGCCATTGTATAAGTCAACAGATCCCTGCACAAATCCAAGCCTATCTTGGAGGGGATCTTGACACAGCAGCTTCCATTGTTGAGATCAATAATCTGAAAGAAGATTTACCCACTCTTGGTGAACTTCCAAATACATTCATTCAAAATGTGAATGGTAAACTAATCTCAACAAATAGGTTTGTCAGGCCTCAAAACACTGACAGCTTGTGTGAACTCAGCTCAAAAGCTGATGTTGGAATTTGTTCTCCATCAAGTCAGCCTGCTAAGTGCTCTGCTGGTTCACACAAGCAAAAGAAAGGAAAACATGTCCAAACTGAAGTTGTTGATACTAAACCTATTGACAAAACAGGTTCTGAGTCCAAAGCTGATGGTAAAAAGCATGTTAATCCTTTTGATGCTAGACACTTTGAAAACAAGTTTTCAAAAGGTAAGCAGCCTGTTTTCAACAAGGGTAAGTCTCATGTTGAAAACAAAACTGCTGTGATTTCAAATAAGTTTTCAAATCATAGTGGTAAACTGGTTTTAAATAAGAATACGCTTTTGAAAACCAGACACAGTGAGTATGCTGATAGGCAGCATAAATCACAATCCAGTAGGGGCAAAGGCAAAGCCATTGCTCAAACTGAGATAATTGGGAATAAGTTTCCCAAACCTGTGGAAGCTCAAAAGCCAATCAAGCTCCCTGTCTTTGACATCTGTCCTCCTAAAAAGAGGAAAGAAGAGGCAGCCAAAGCTGTGGCTATTGAACTATCCACTCAAGATGTTGATTCAACAAAAAGTAATAAAACTGCTAAACCTGCTGAAAGAATCAACAAAAATAACTCAGAATGTGTTTCTGAAAGATCTTCTTCCAAAAACCCTAAAAAGAGAAAATGTTACAAATGTGGAAAGAAGACACATCTGGCCAAGGATTGTCCTAAATCTGAGGACATGAGGCCTGTTGACTCTGTTGTTTCCATCACAGCTGTCATAAGCAGTGTTGGAAATGTCACAGTCACTGAGAGTGGTATTCAAGCTGATACCATTCAAATAGGGAATATTAGTGTGGATATTTCAAGTCCATCAACAAATGTTGATGAAGTAGGAGAACTCATCTCTGTGATGAGTTACCCTAAAAATAACTAATAATTCTCTTATCACTTTGCAGGAAAAACAACCTTCCCAGGTTTGGTACTTGGACAGTAGCTGCTCAGGGCACATGACAGGCTGTAAAGAATTGCTGAGTGATCTCAGGCCTGAAAAAGGGCCAAAAGTCACCTTTGGTGACAATGTGCAGGGATCCACTGAGGGATATGGAATTCTTAAAGCTGGTGCTGCAGTGTTCAAAAGAGTAGCCTATGTGGTTGGGCTAAAACATAACCTTGTTAGCATAAGTCAACTGTGTGATGCGGGCTACAGGGTTAACTTTGATGAGCACCTGGGTTACATATTGGATCCCCAAGGCAAAGTTGTGCTATGTGCTCAACGAAAGAAAAGTGTATATGTTGTGGATATGCACTCTGCTGACCCCACAACTGAAACCTGTTTTCTCACAAGAACAAATGCTGATCTAAACTGGCTATGGCACAGAAGACTGTCACATCTGAATTTCAAGAACATCAACAAACTCTGTAAGAAAGAGTTGGTGACAGGTTTACCTTCTATGACTTTTGCTAAGGATAGATTATGCACAGCTTGTGAGAAAGGCAAGCAGAGGAAAACATCTTTTAAATCCAAACATAATTTCTCTATTGATACTCCACTCTTCTTAATCCATATGGACTTGTTTGGACCTGTTAATGTCCCAAGTCTAGGAGGAAGAAGATACACTCTAGTAATGGTTGATGAGTTCTCCAGGTACACATGGGTGATCTTTCTAAAGAGCAAAGGAGAGGCTGCTAGAGAGATTATTGGATTTGTCAAAAAGATGGAAATGTTGAACTCTGCCCAAGTAAAGCAGCTTAGAAGTGATCATGGTACTGAGTTTAGAAACAGTACTCTTGAAGACTTCTGTGAAGAGAAAGGAATCACACAAAACTTTTCAGCTGTAAGAACTCCTCAACAAAATGGAGTTGCTGAAAGGAGAAACCGAACTCTCATTGAAGCTGCCAGAACCATGCTGTGTGCATCAGGTTTACCTTCATCATTTTGGGCTGAAGCTGTTAACACCGCCTGCTTCACCCAAAACAGATCATTAGTGGTGAAAAGATTCAACAAGACTCCCTATGAGCTGCTCAAAGGGAGGAAGCCAAATGTCAGTTATTTCCATGTGTTTGGATGTCCCTGTTTCATTCTGAATCAAAGGGACCAGCTGTCAAAGTTTGAACCTAAAGCTGATGAAGGTGTGTTTGTTGGCTACTCTACTATCTCCAAAGCCTACAGAGTATACAACAACAAAAGAAAGGTGATAGATGAATTTATCAATGTCACCTTTGAAGAGTCCAAGAATGCTTCCACCAAAGCTGTTCCTGAATTAGTTTCAGGAGAACTTAACTTTGATGATCTGATGCATTCAAACAATGAAGAGGACTCAAAAGCTTCCACTACACCCAGTGTGGAACCTGTTAATCATGATGGACATGATGATGATTATGTCAATACACCCTGTGTGAATAAATGTACTGACTTAATTACAACTGCATGTCCAGAACCTATCAATGCTGATTTTCCCAGTTCCTCTGCTGATATGTTCAATAGTGGTCAGACATGTTCAACAAGTGAACAGGCTCAAGACAATAGTGTGTCTGAAAATCTTGAGAACTGTTCAACAGGACCTACTGAAGATGTTAACAACTCAGGAGAATCATCATTTAAAAATGATCCTAAGTGGATCAGATGTCACCCCAATGATCAAATAATTTGTGACATCAACAAAGGGATACAAACTCGGTGGGACAGCTTAGGGAACTTTTGTATGTTCTCTAGCTTTGTTTCACTGATGGAGCCAAAGAAGGTGGATGAAGCATTAAAAGATGCCAATTGGATCACTGCCACGCAGGAAGAGCTCAATCAGTTTGAGAGAAACAAGGTATGGAAGCTGGTCCCTGCTCCTAAAGGTAAAACTATAATTGGCACAAAATGGGTTTTCAGGAACAAGATGGATGAGCAAGGTCATGTCATTAGAAATAAGGCAAGACTGGTTGCTCAGGGCTACAGACAGGAGGAAGGAATTGACTATGATGAAACATTTGCTCCTGTGGCCAGGCTAGAAGCAATTCGTTTGTATCTAGCCTACGCTGTTCATAAGAGCATTAAGGTATTTCAAATGGATGTGAAGAGTGCATTTTTTAATGGGAAGCTGCAAGAAGAAGTCTATGTCAAGCAGCCTCCAGGTTTTGAAAATGAACAGCACCCAGGATTTGTCTATAAGTTGGACAAAGCTCTCTATGGTCTCAAACAAGCCCCTAGAGCCTGGTATGACACTCTTACTGAATTCCTTATGAGCAATGGGTACTCCAGAGGTAAAGTGGATACCACACTGTTCATAAAGAAGGTGAAGTCTGATATTATGCTTGTTCAAATCTATGTGGATGACATAATATTTGGTTCTACTAATGAGCAGCTATGCAAGAATTTTTCATTACTCATGAAATCTAAGTATGAAATGAGTATGATGGGAGAACTAACTTTCTTTTTAGGATTGCAGGTTAAACAAACCTCAACTGGAATTTTTATAAATCAAAGAAAGTACACTTTAGATCTATTGAAAAAGTTCAAATTTGATCAAAGTTCTCCAATAAAAACCCCAATGGCAACTAATGTAAAATTAGATGCTGATGCCAGTGGTAAAGCTGTTTCAGTAACAGCTTACAGAGGCATGATTGGGAGCTTGCTATATTAAACTGCTAGTAGACCTGATATTATGTTTGCCACCTGTTTGTGTGCTAGGTTCCAAGCTGATCCAAAGGAATCTCATCTAGCTGCTGTTAAAAGAATCTTCAGATACCTAAAGGGTACACCAGGTTTGGGTCTTTGGTATCCCAAAGACTCAAGCCTTGAACTAACAGGTTATTTAGATTCTGATTTTGCAGGCTGCAGGCTAGACAGGAAAAGCACAACAGGAGGATGTCAACTCCTTGGTGGAAAGTTGATCAGTTGGAGTAGCAAGAAGCAGAACTCAGTGTCCACTTCTACTGCTGAAGCTGAGTACATTGCTGCTGGAAGCTGCTGTGGGCAGATTCTGTGGATGCAGCATCAGCTTGAAGATTATGGCCTTGTGTATAGGAAAACTCCTATTCTGTGTGATAATACAAGTGGGAGAAAACTTCTTCTCCTAAGGAGATACCAGTGTCTGCAACTCACACTGGTCAGCCAGCAGATGTCTTTGAAACAGGTACAGCTGAAGGTGCCTCTCAAGCTGCTCTGCCTACTCAGGCTGTCTCTCCAAACCCTGCTCAGTCTAAGGGGGAGGAAGTCATTCCTGAGGACAGGCCTAGCAGTAAAAGAAGGCATTTAATTATAACTGAAGCAGCAGCTGTCACTACAGCAGCAGCTAAAGGAAAAGAAAAGGCAGCTGATGATCCCATACAGCAGAAAGCAGCTGAAATCAGATTCCACAAGGCCAGGGCCAAAGAGATGGGTCTTCCTATGCACAAATATTTTGAGTTTAGAGAAGAACAGCTTCAAGCCCTAGAGGTCATGAGAAAGGAAGAAGAATCTGCCAAAGCTGCTAAATCTTTTGCACTCCAAGAAGCAAAGAAAATTAAAATGTCTACCTTGGAGGTGCAAAAGAAAATAATGGAAGCTGCTAGACAATCAGCAGGGGAGAAAGAGAAGGAAGTAGAGAAAGGTACTCAGGTCTCTGTGACCAAATCAACAATACCCCATGCAAGAGCTCAATACCACTTTAACAACTTGGCTAGGAAAAAGTTTCATGATGTTGCTGAAAGAAGGCTAGCCAAGGAAGCAATTGTCAAAGCTGTCCCAGTATCAAGGAAAGGCAGTCAGTGGAAGCTTAAAATAACAAGGATGGGTGCAACAGGCCCAGAATTGGAAACTTATGACCACACTGATGTAGCACAGATGGGATACAGGGAGTGGATTTAGCTGGCAGTTGCCCTGAGTGAATCAAAGTCTGAAACTGCTAAAGAAATCAGGGCATATGTCAAGAAGTTGATGGAAAGAGTAAAGGATCTTGGCCTGATATCTAAGGAAGTTAGTGAAGGTGTCTTTGTGACACATCCAAAAATAAAGGCCAGAAGAATAAGGAAGGATACAGAGATGGAGCTACTCCTTACACTGGTTGAACAGGGCGACTATGCCATTGAAATAAAAGGAGTTGATCATAGCCTGCCTAAAGGAATAGAGTTTGAGGATGGCAAGATTATTGAAGAACCTGAGCTGGGGGCATTTTTTGTAGATCCCCTAACTCAGAAGAAGTGCTTCCAAAGAGCCTCAGAGCTGTACAAAGTTGATCTGAGACAACTTGCCGCCTTCAGACTTGCAGTTTCATTTAGGCAGTCTAGCAAATGGAGAGCAGCCGTCTGGGATCAGCTCAGAGGCTTCTATGAAAGAGGAGAGCTCAATGATCCCAAGTTCATGGTCATCAGAAGTGAAATTGAGGAACTTGAGGATACAAGAGATGAAATGGAAAAGATGTTCAAGGATCCCCCTCCAATGGAGTGAAGTCCATCTACCGTCTGGGTAGGTGAAGAATGGAAGCTGTCCATCAGTTGGACAGGCTTGCCATTATCTGCTCCTAACACAAACAGTCCAAATACTTTTGTACATTAGTTGTACATCATTACATAAGTTGTAATCTTTTCTTTTACATTAGTTGTAAAATACTTTAGTACATTAGTTGTACTCTTGTAAAAACATGTGTTGTTGTATGTAATCAAGAATCAGTGTATATATAAACTGATCTTTTACTTTACTGTAATGTTGTAATTTCAATTCAGCAAAATGTACTGTAAAAATATATAATGATTTTTGATAAGACCATCTTAGACTGGTTATTGCAAATAGGGGGAGATTGTTAGGCACAAAAAGGCCTCAGTCAAACCTGTTCTACATCTGAGGGGGAAATTTATAATCAAACCTGTTGATGCATTTGAAGGTTGAACTTAAGGCCTGTTATATGCCTTATTAAAGCCTAAAGATGATTGCAATATTAGTCTAAAGCTGTTCTATGTGTTGCATGCGTTGCAACTAAGACAGTTTGTCCAAGCTGTTCTGTCTGCTGAACATGCTAGACATAAACTGTCTACGCTGCTCTACACTGGTGAGCAGCCTGGGCAATTTTAAAGTACTCTGTTCTTTGTGAACAGAACCTGTTCTTTGTGAACAGGCTAAACACTTTATGGAATAAGTTCCAAGTCATCATGTATTGTTTTTTACTACAAGATCAGTTTACAAAGTTGAAGACAAAGTGGAAAACAAAACTGCTCAGCCTGCCCAAGCTGTTCTGTAACATGAAGACAAAAGGTTATTTGAAAAAGGGTGACAGACCTTTTTCTTATATCAAAATAGGCCTTTACAAGGAAGAAAGACGCAAAGTTGACATTCCTAAATTAGTTAAAGGAAATGCAACAGTAGACAAAGTAAAAAGACAAAAGTACTGCACATGTGAAGACAAGTGTGCTTTTCAGAAAAGTGCAGAAAAGGTTATGTTGTCTTTTCAACAAGACTTCTCCTTTTCATTCCGTCCAATGAAGATGTTTCTCTTAGATCCTCTGAGTGAGTATAAAAGGAAGCTTCTAAGGACAGAAAGATGTGTGAAGAAAGCTAAGTGCTGAAACCAAGAGTGAACGTGCAAGTGTGTTTTTCATGCATGCAAGCCTGCTGTGTAATTCAGTATCTGTGTGTCTAAGCTGTTTTACATAAACTGTTCCCTTAAGTCTTGTAAACACAGTGAGTGCTTCTTAGTGAGTGTATTCATTGTATACTAGTTTGAGTTTGTCTTAGACTAGTGAGCATACTGTTGTATCTGTCATCTCAGCTTGAACTATTCCGCATTCAAGCTTGTTTGTAATTAACAAATTGTTGATAATACATACAAACATTGATATCAATAACAAAACTAGACTGCTGTCTTCCCACCGGATGTACCAGCAGACTCCCCTTTGACGATAGCTTCTAGTTGTTGTTCATTGATCGTAATAGACTGTCTGATTTAGAGACTATGAATACCGAAACTAGACAGCTATTGTCACATCAGGTGTATCAACAGACTCCCCCTTGACGATAGCTTCTGGTAGATATTCGTTACTCTATGAATACCGAAATCACCTTTTCTTCTTTGTTATCCATGAATGCCTCTCCAGTTTCGTTGTCCTCACCGGTTTGTAGACTAACTTAGTCCATGTCCTACCAGTCAGAGGATTAATTTTTATTTGAACCACAACTCTTCTACCAACTCTTAGATTAACTTCTCAAATCTTCCAGAACGACCCTCCCTTCTGATAGTTCATGCAAACACCTCAGCACAAGAATCGTCTTCCTAGATTTATAAGGTCCTTCCAAGCTAAATCAATCACTTCACACTTCAGAATCTGAGTCATCATTTAGTGCAGATTTCAACAGCTCTAGATCTATCACATTATGATCTTCATTCATAACACCTTCATCGAGTGACTTCCAATTAGATATATCTTTAGGAGTAAACGCTCATTCCTCAAGATCCTCCTGTTCTAAGTCATCTTCGAAGACGAACCTCATTTCATCTTCATCCAACCCTGACAATGCTCCGATCAGACCTTATCTTCAGTTACTTTAGTTGTATATGAATCCTTGTCTTTTCCCTTGTCAGCGGCTATGAACACCGACTCCTCCTGAGGATCAGCAAGCTGAGCAAATCGTTGTCTTAAAAGATCTACCAGCTCACTATTCGGGCCATCTTCTTTGACTTCTTTATAATTTCTCCCGATGAGATGGACAATCTTTCAACTATTTCTGTACAATTAAACCAATGTTTTTAAGGTTAAAAACAATAATTTCGACTGAAAAAGTGAACCAATAAGAATTTTTCTCCGTTACTTTGCTTGTATAACTCGAAAAACTATAAAAAATGTGATTTTTCAGTCACAAACGCCAAGACACCAAGAATGTTTAAGATGAACACCAAGAACACGATGAACACCCTTATGTCTCTGATACCACTTGTAAGGTCACCTACCTACGGATCCAATCTTGACGCGACACCGTCCAACGAGTGCGGAATCCTCGTTAGGGGTTTAACGGATCGATCACACACATGAAACACAGAGACCAACACAATGATAGACGTAACAACGGACATCCAGACATGTGATGCTCTCCAAGAACACTCTGAAAATACTCTGCAGACACTCACAAGTTCATAATCGCTTCGAACACTGATTTCTGCAAAGATCAGTTCACCCGGATGCTCTGTTTGCTCTCAAGTTCGACAGAACCTCTGAGCCGTCAAAGATCGCTGAATTCACAATGATAAGTTCAATATATAGTCGATAAGTTCTTGAAGAGACTCCTCACGAACTTATTCTCATAAGTTCGTGTAGAAGCTTATCTTGAACTTATCTTAGAATTTATTCTAGAACTTAATCTAGAACTTATTCTAGAACTTATTCTAAAGCGTATTATGATAGTCTAGAACTTACCATGTAAATTTAAACATCATACACAATCATGATATCAATAACAAAACTAGACTACTGTCGTCCCACCGGATGTACCAGCAGACTCCCCTTTGACGATAGCTTCTAGTTGTTGTTCATTGATCGTAATAGATTGTCTGATTTAGAGACTATGAATACCGAAACTAGACAGCTATTGTCACATCAGGTGTATCAACAGACTCCCCCTTGACGATAGCTTCTAGTAGATATTCGTTACTCTATGAATACCAAAATCACCTTTTCTTCTTTTTTATCCATGAATGCCTCTCCAGTTTCGTTGTCCTCACCGGTTTGTAGACTAACTTAGTCCATGTCCTACTAGTCAGAGGATTAATTTTTATTTGAACCACAAGTCTTCTACCAACTCTTAGATTAACTTCTCAAATCTTCAAGAACGACCCTCCCTTCTAATAGTTTTTGCAAACACCTCAGCACAAGAATCGTCTTCCTAGATTTATAAGGTCCTTCCAAGCTAAATCAATCACTTCACACTTTAGAATCTGAGTCATCATTTAGTGCAGATTTCAACAGCTCTAGATCTATCACATTCTGATCTTCATTCATAACACCATCATCGAGTGACTTACAATTAGATATATCTTTAGGAGTAAACGCTCATTCCTCAAGATCCTCCTGTACTAAGTCATCTTCGAAGACGAACCTCATTTCATCTTCATCCAACCCTGACAATGCTCCGATCAGACCTTATCTTCAGTTACTTTAGTTGTATCTGAATCCTTGTCTTTTCCCTTGTCAGCGGCTATGAACACCGACTCCCCCTGAGGATAAGCAAGCTGAGCAAATCGTTGTCTTAAAAGATCTACCAGTTCACTATTCGGGCCATCTTCTTTGACTTCTTTATAATTTCTCCCGATGAGATGGACAATCTTTGAACTATTTCTGTACAATTAAACCAATGTTTTTAAGGTTAAAAACAATAATTTCGACTGAAAAGTGAACCAATAAGAATTTTTCTCCGTTACTTTGCTTGTATAACTCGAAAAACTATAAAAAATGTGATTTTTCAGTCACAAACGCCAAGACACCAAGAATGTTTAAGATGAACACCAAGAACACGATGAACACCCTTATGTCTCTGATACCACTTGTAAGGTCACCTACCCACGGATCCAATCTTGACGCGACACCGTCCAACGAGTGCGGAATCCTCGTTAGGGCTTTAACGGATCGATCACACACATGAAACACAGAGACCAACACAATGATAGACATAACAACGGACATCCAGACATGTGATTCTCTCCAAGAACACTCTGGAAATACTATGCAAACACTCACAAGTTCATAATCGCCTCGAACACTGATTTCTGCAAAGATCAGTTCACCCGGATGCTCTGTTTGCTCTCATGTTCGACAGAACCTCTGAGCCATCAAAGATCGCTGAATTCACAATGATAAGTTTAATATATAGTCGATAAGTTCGTGAAGAGACTCCTCACGAACTTATTCTCATAAGTTCGTGTAGAAGTTCCTCTTGAACTTATCTTAGAATTTATTCTAGAACTTAATCTAGAACTTATTCTAGAACTTATTCTAGAACTTATTTCTAGAACTTATTATAGAACTTAATCCAGAACTTATTCAAGAACTTATTGTAGAACTTAATCTAGAACTTATTCTAGAACTTATTCTAGAACTTATTTCTAGAACTTATTCTAGAACTTAAGCTAGAACTTATTCTGATAGTCTAGAACTTACCATGTAAATGTAAACATCATACACAATCATGATATCAATAACAAAACTAGACTGCTTTCGTCACACTGGATGTACCAACACAAAAGATTCAGGTGATCTTCAGCCGATTGTGCACTCATAGGCATCTTTGTGTAGTGTTGAGAAGTGGATGCGGAATGAGTCAGTTTTTCTTCCGGTTTAGAATAACCTAAGAATGCCCGACTACTAGTTTCGTCTGACTCAAATGGGATGGGATCTGCTCCCGAGTAGAATGTTGTAGCTGACTTCAGTTCACTTGCGATTGACGGTTTTATCTTTCCAAAATACATTTCAGGATCTTGGACTTGATCATATTCCCGTTCCTTCTTTTGCAACTGAAAGTTGTATACTCTCAGCGTTCCTATAACTCCTTCTAGAGTGAGAGTCTTAAATTTTGCTTCATCATGCTTGATCAGCGATGTGTACATTTGCCACTTCGCAGGTAAAGCATCAAGAAGCTTCTCAATCTTCTCAGTCAACATCGTGATTATCCAGCTCCGTTAGCATATGATAGAATCTTGTAATAGTCTCATCCCGCTTTTCAGTTTTCAATGCTTTGAAAATGGCAAACTGTTGTTTTAGCATCTCGGTCCTTCCCTTGCGAACCCTCGGATTTCCCTCACACCACTTCTCGAGAGCATCCCATAGCTCTTTAGAGGTTTGATGATTCCTTAAGGTGTGCAGAATTTCCTGAGGTAACGCCATACAAATATTGAAGAAAGCTCGGTTCTCGGCCTCATAAAGTTTCTTATCATCATCCTTCATTTTCTGATATGATAAGACTCTTTGATGACCTTCGAACTCTTGCGTAGGTGGAACATATCCCTCATCGATACAATTCCACATGCGCATATCGTTGAAACGAGCAAAGTCAGCGAACCTATCCTTCCACCAATAGTAGTCTTCCAACATCATCAGTTTTGGCGGAGAATTTGCCTTGCCAACTTCATGATCCATTTCAATGAATTTTTGCAAACTTGACATCCTGTCCAAACTTTTTGTTTTCGAACTTAAATAATTCAATTTAAAATTAATTTAATATAAACTCCTTCGAACTTAGGTAAGTTCGAATTAATATAATAGTAAATTCGTTTAAAATTAAATTCGAATTTTGATAAGTTCGAAATCAACAAGTTCGACTGACTGATAAGTTCGAAAAATGTCTGACAAGTTCGAACCATTGACAAGTTTGAATAGTACTTAATTTTCTGACAAGTTCGAAATCTGACAAATTCGATGATATCAAGTTCAAATTTCTGCCAAATTTGAATGAAGCCCTAAATTAAGTTCTACAGGAGCGTATTTCTGACAAGTTCGAGTGAACCCTAATACCCCCTATGTTCGAGCGCCGCAAGTTCGAGAAACGACCAAAAATTCGATTTTTCAAGCTTTCAGATTAAACCAATGTTTTTAAGGTTAAAAACAATGATTTCGACTAAAAAAGTGAACCGATAAGAATTTTTCTCCGTGACTTTGCTTGTATAACTCGAAAAACTTATGAAAAACGTGATTTTTCGGTCACAAACACCAAGAAACCGAGAATGTTTAAGATGAACGCGAAGAACATGATGAACACTCTTATGGATCTGATACCACTTGTAAGGTCACCTACATACGGATCCAATCTTGACGAGACACCGTCCAACGAGTGCGGAATCCTCGTTAGGGGTTTAACGGATTGATCACACACACACGAAACATGGAGACCAACACGATGATAGACATTACAATGAACGTCGCGACACGTGAATCTCTCCAAAACTCTCTGCAAATCGCTCACAAGTTCGTAATCGCCTCACACACGAATTTCTGCAAAAGATTGTTAATCACAACTGATTAACCCTTAATTATAACCCTCAAATTCGAACTTGGCCCACACATGTTCATGAAGGCCCAAGCCCACGAACTTTTCCACCATTAAGTTCGAACTTGGCTTTGAACTTATTCTATAACTTGTCTTTGAACTTGTTCTAGAACTTATGTTTGAACTTACCTTTGAACTTATGTTTGAACTTATCTTTGAACTTATCTTTGAACTTAAGTAAACATCAATCACAACCAAGATCAAACATATATACAACCAATATCAAATATATGTATTAACGTGCAATAACGAAGGCCTGAACTATTACAAGTTATTATCTACACTTAGACTGCTATTGTCACACAGGATACACAAACAAGCTTGCTTCTTACAGAATATTTTCTTTTCCAGGTGAACTTCAAGATAAGGAAGCTTGTTTCTCTTTCTGATATAATCAGTAGTTTGCTTTGCAGATAAGTCTAACACCTTTATTTTCTTCTTTCTTATTTCATCTTCATTGAGTAGTGTCAGCATATCTCTTATTTCTTTCTGAACAATCTGCTGAGCTTCAAACCTCAATCGATGTTGTCTATGTGACTCATCAGCCAGAATATATTCATCAAAAATCTGTCCATGACTTCAACCTCATTCAGCTCCTTAACCATCTGAGGCATAATATTTTCAATTGGGAACGACTATACTTCTTCTTCTTTTACAGTAACCACAACCTCAGGCTTTTCAACCGTCAGTGTTGGTACATCATCTTTCATTATCTCCTGCACAAGATCCTCTTCTTCTTCAATCCTATTTTCTCTCAAAGATATATCATTCATATCAAACATATCGTCATCATCAAACAGTTCAAAATCCACTTCTTTCTCCACTCCCTCAGTCATTAAAATTTGTCCTTGAGCTTCGTCATCATACTCTTTAAAATTATAAATTCCTGATTGAACACTTAAAGGAACTGGAAAATCTTTATTAAAAATCAGTTCCAGCTCACTTTGAGCATCAAGAGACTTTTCTTTAGAGCTCCCTACTTCACCAACTTCTTGACCTCTTGTCTCTTTTCCCTTTTCTGGATATGTGATCATTAAAAGTCCAGATCCTTGTTCACCAAGCTTCCTCCTCTTCTCCCCCTCATGAGAAGCATCATCGGAGTCATCATCATGCTCATCATGTTTGCGTTTCGGAGCAGAAGCTTGTGACTTACACGTTTGTTCCACAACTGAAATCCTTTCAGACATATCTCCTAACGCAGTAATCTCTTAGCTCTTCATTTACTTGATGTGGATCTCTGTGTTTGACTTCTTCAGATACATTCTTTCCCTTCAATAATTTCTGAATATTTGACATCTGGTCCACCGTCTCAGAAAATTGATTTGTCATTTGTGATGAGACTCCAACAATTGCTTCATTCAATTTCTCTTCCGTAATAAAGGGTGATAGTCTAACCACTGGGTCACTCAGACATCCAATTGACACAACAGTCAAACTTGTAAAAAGAACGTCTGTGTGGCCTGTGCTCAGAGTTGGCAATGTGGTAGCTCTGACTGGTCTTGCAACCACTTCAAGTAACGGAGCAACAGATGCTTCCGACACTATGGTTGTTCTGGTAGGAACACTCATTTCTACTGCACTTACTTCAACACATGAAGTCGACTCTAGTGTCCTAATGTGTATAGGATCTATTTCATGTGCATGAACAAAAGTTGTACACCCGGGCAGTTCTGTACTTGTTACAATAGCAATAAAATCCAAAGGATTTAAGGATAGATCGTGTGTTAGATCCCTGTGAGAAATTGAAACATCTTCCTGTTTGGAGGAAAATAAGTGGCTGGGGGGTGTGCAATCATCGGTGGGATACTGACTGTTTCAATGTTGACTCCCATTAGGGAGCCAACGGCAGATGTGGCTTGATCCCGACTGTTTGGGCTAGGGAACACCCTCACACTTTCCCTTGCAATTTCAACAACATCAATTTCTGGAAATCATTCAGATAAAGAATATTCAACCATGCCAGCACCACCCTCATTGGCATCATTACCATCCTCATCATCATCATCATCATTTCCTTCATCAGCTCCTTCAACGATATTAGATAAAGTCCTTTCAGAGTCTGAGTTTCTCTCACCTCCCCTCACCTGCTCCTCTACTCCCTCACACTCAGCTTGGCTGCCCTGAACATCAGCCCCCTGCTGAAGTTCCTGCTCTCCTAAAGCTCCCTGCTTTAGAAAACCCAGTTCCTGGGTTTCTATAAGAGCATGATCTATTCTATATAACTTGACATACTCACTTTCTTTATCTGCATTTTCCAACAGAGCTTCTGGAATAGGCATCACATTAGCATCTGGTGCATCTTGTACCCCGTGTAGACTCATCATGACATAGTCCGGGCACTTCTGAGCGTTTGACCTTTTTGGGATTTGCTCATTTGCTCTCAAAATTCCCCTTATCAAAATTTGGATAAAGCGTTGAATCAGTACAAACTTTCTTGCTCGGTTTGTTGTCTTTTCCAGAACAACTTCTTTCAGATCCTCCCAGATGCATTAGGAATAATCGTAATGTTTGTTGAAATCAATCCTGTTAAAGATTCTCAAGCAGTGTATGCTCCCTCTATCAATGCCGGTATGTTTTGAAGTCACGCATCTATTGGCTATTCCAAATAAAGTCTACCACTCACCATTTAGGCCATTCCTATGAAACTTTGAGCTTTTTGGTAGAGGTTTGGAATAACCTAAGCAGATTAGATCATGAACTAGATACAAAGTCTTCATAATCAGCTAATTCCGGAAAGTTCACTGTATCAATTCTGCGCGGTAGAAACAGGTTATAGCGAAGCCTGGCAAGGGTGATCTTTGCCTAAAACTGATCTATTGTAACCTTAAAGTGATGATTTCCATCAGCCGGTACAAATTTTATCGTGTGCCAGAATTGTTGCAAGTATACTTGGGGGATAGAAGGTTAGTACTATAAAAGGTAGCCCAGAGGATGTCCTTTAAGGATGTCTACAATTATGAGATGACTGACTTTGATGATTTTTTGATCAAGTCTGTGGTTATTCTCATAAAAAGGTAGGCAATGTTTAGTTTTCACAAGGTGAGTGTCTGGGATGGGTGATGAAGGTGATGGTTGGGTAACACAGGCTGATTTCACTGGTTTTGAGACCAGTGTATGGTCGGATGATGAATGAGAATCGGAAGAATTGGAATGTTGGGATTGAGCTTGGGATGCCATTTGCCTGTGGTAAATAACAAACATTCAAATCAGATAAACAAATGTAATCCAACAAATAGAAAAATAAAACAGTTTGCTAGAAATTAGAAAAATTTGTGTTTAACTATTTAAAGCATCGGGATTCCAGACAATAATAATAAAATATTATTGTTAGGATTCCAAAGTCAATCGTTAAGAGACCAATGTTAGAAAAATACAGCTTTTAAAAATTTCTTGAAAAATGTGAAATTTTTCTGAAAATTTAAAAATCCACCACACTTAGACACATTTTGAAAAATGTTACTTGAATCTCGAATGAAACATGAAAGTTCTCGGGTGACACATGAATCAACTCGCATGACTTATGAATGAAACTCGAATTGAGTAGATGATTTCTCGAATGAAGCAGCAGATAACTTGAATAAAGTACTATTCAACTCAAATGAAATGTTTGACCAACTCGAATCATGTTGATATTTTCTCAAAATACTCATGAATCGAGTTGAAACACTTAAAATATATTGCAAGGTATGCACAACTCAACTCGAATGAATAATAGACTTTCTCGAATAAAATATGAATCCAACTCGAACACAAGTATAAGTTTCTCGAATGCCATGAAATATACATGAAATAAATCTATGTCTTAACCAAGGCAACTCGAATAAGAAAGAAATTTTCTTGAAAAACTTATTGAACCAACTCGTATGAAACAAGACCTTTCTCGAATCATGTTGTTATCGAGACTGAATTTGTAAAAATTTTCAAAGTCCCTAAAATATCCAACTCGAATAACAAACACAAGTTCCTCGAATCATGAAGTAAACAACTCGATTGAAACTAAAAGTTTCTCCTACCTGCACTTCATGCAACTTGATCAATGCAGATTATTTATCGAATGTTGTTTTGATCGAGTTAACATATTTTTAACTTTTCTAAGTCCTGAATGTCATTGAAAATTTTCAAAAATCATTCCATGGACATTTTTTCCTATCCATTCATTGTGTCTTACTCGAAATTTGAATTTGAACATATTTTGTTTACTGAACATTGTCCAGAAACATCCTTTTCATTCCAGAATATCAAAATTTCTGAGTTTCAAGAACTCGAGAGTTTTAAAACTTTAAAACCAAAATTAATGTTGTGTGATTTGAACTGGAACTTGAAATTTATTTTACAAGACCATATGATCAATACAAAATCAGTCACACCATGAATTTCATATATAAAACAGAGAATCAACAAAACACAAATTCACACAGTTTACACACCACGAACACACACACACATCACAGTTTATGATATATGCAGAAATCTACAATAAGTAGCTAATATTGACAAAACTTGAAACACACCTACAATTTTCCACTCGGAATTTGAAAATCTTGATCAGAAATGAGGTTTCTTCGTATGTAAGAAAAGTGGAAAATGGGTTTTTCAGAGAAGATAGTGAACAGTGACCCAGGAGATGAAATTAAAATTTCAAATTTATAGAAAATTTGAAATTTTGAATAATACCCGGCCCATTTTAATGTCTTATAAGCCCATTCTCTTGTTTTTCTTTTTAAGCCCATTTATTTACATAAAACAAAAAAAAAAAAAACTCATACACAAAACAAAACACCAAAAAAAATTTGAAAGAACAACTAAAAAAATAATCAACTAAAATTTTTTTTTAACTAACTAAAAAAATAAAGGATAAAAAAATGTTGCTCCCTTTGAATTTTGCATATTAGCTCCCCCTCAGATTAATACCTTTTTATATAACAACTCCCACTGCAAAAAAAAAAACAAATAAGAGTTTATCAGATTGTTAAACTTCAGATAAAATTTTCTTTCTGCTCCCCCTGCAGAAGACAATCCGAATCTGTTAAACTCAGAAAAATTGAACTTCAAAATTCACATGAGATTAATAACATATTTAATCAAATAAAAAAATGTAAATTTTATATTATATTTTGTAACGACTGACATCTAACGTTTCAACAAACCCAATTTGTATACCAAAAAATTAAATCGTGTTTCATCTAAGGCTATGGTAAACAAATCAGCTAATTGATATTCAGTGGGTACAAAATATAATGGGAATTTTGTAACGACTGAATGTTTAAATTCTACATTACCATTTTCTACATGATCTTTTATAAAGTGATACCGGATGTCAATGTGTCTGGTTTTTGAATGTTGCACTGCATTTGAAGCTATTGCTATAGCACTTTGTAAATCACAGTAATTGGAAATCTTTTGCGGTGTAAACTCGTAATCTCTGAGTTGGCTTTTCATCCACAACACTTGTGAGCAGCACGACGATACTGCTATGTATTCAGCTTCTGCTGTTGATAGAGATACACAATGTTGCTTGTTGGATGACCAACTTACAGGTTTGTCACCCAGAAATTATATTGCTGCTAATGTGCTTTTTCTATCCATTATGTCACCTGGATGATCATCATCAGAGAAGGCAGTTAATGTAAAATATCAACCCGTGCCATTTACAAGGAGAATATTTCTATTAATACAAAAATAACTGTCTATGAGATAATTAGAAAACAGACCCTAGACTTATTATATTCATCAATTAAAATTGATTCTAACAGTTTCTTTATATATTCATGCAACAGATTTCTTAAAATGATTACAGTAAATATTAATGCTTACCACATAAGCAAAACAGTATCTGATGTGGTGGGTTAAGGTGGGCTAGGTGGCATGGAAGGGTTGGGTTAGGTAGGATGGGTTAAAACCAATGTGGTAGATAACACAAAATGCTCAACTTTCTTATTCAAAGAAATTTAAAAATTTACATTACTCTTTAAACCATTTAAGACAGAGCGTATAATAGTTAACTAAGAAATTCCAAATCACTATTAATAATTAAGCGTTTGTCAACAATCTTAGGTAACAACTCAATATCCTTTTTGAAAATTGATGTTAAAGTACGTTCAGTCTCAACTGATTTAAGTGATAAATTTAACTCTTCTTCAAGATCAGAAAATTTCTTTTGAAGAGTTGTAATTTCCTCATATTTTTTTAATAATGAACTTTGATCATTTTATAATACCTTTGCAAGTTTAACCTTAAGCTCATTTACTTTCATAGATAAACAAGAATTATTTGATAAAATATGATTAACTTTTTTGGCATTTAAATAAGTTTCTCATTCGGAAAGCTCTAACTTTTTGTCAATTTAAATATGTGACATTTAAGCTCTATTTGTTATAATTTAGAACATTCTCTTTCTCTTCAAATTTATCAATCTGTTGGGTACAATTATATATAGTGTTGAAAACAATATATTATAATAGTTCAGGGTTCAATATGTATATACTCAATAGTTGATATTAAGTATAAATATGTGGATTGAGTAATGTTGATGTACGAGTACAGACGGATGAATGTTGATGAGAAGAGTACTGTTCAAGAAACATTGCACCTCAATGTAATATTCTTCGATATTTTGTGTTGAGATAACTGTTCATATGTTTGTGTATTGTTGAATGAATTGCTAGAAATATGAATTCACAATTGGTATCAGAGCCTAATATGGCTAAGATTGAATGAAATTTGATTCTGAATTTTGAAAATTCACGAACACTGTTACATTCGGTTTTCCACAATTCAGAATGCCAATTTTGGTTTTTGATATAGTGGATGATTTGATCTAATATTTGGATCGAAGGAGCGTTTTTTAAGGACGAATCTGTTGATATAAGTCTCGGATTTTAATTCAAAACACACAGATTCTAATTGTAATTTTTCAGTTTTTTTAAAAAGTCGTTTTCTTTCTGGTTTTTGTCAAAATACGAGTGTTTAATCTTCAAATTGGTCAAAAAAACTTCACAAAAAGTGTTTGTGTATGAAAACCAAACACTCGACATTAATCTGGGATCAATTGGTGCAATTTTTGTTGAAATTTGTGATTTTAAACTTGATTTTCATCAGTTCCTGTTCAAACTCGGGCAACACTAGATTCATCGTTATGACCGAGTTTCAAAGTATATCATTCGAGTTTGATAAGATTTAATCGAGTTTTTAGCTTTCAGTGATCGAGTTTTACCGTTTACTGATCGAGTTTTATGCTTTGTTGACCGAGTTTGATCATAGTGTTAATCGAGTTTCACAGAGAGTCATCCGAGTTTCAAATAGAGTGATTCGAGTTGGAATAGAAGTTCATTCGAGTTTTATTTAATTCACATTCTAGTTGAATCGATCTTATTCGAGTTTCATTCTCTTTCAATGGAGTTTCACACTTAACCATCCGAGTTTAATTCTTTATCATTTGAGTTTCATTACTCTTTGTAGGTCCCAAAAGGTTTTCGTAGTATGTTGCTCTAAGCTGCAGAGAGGGGTGAATACAACTATTTAAAATTCCACGCACTTTTCTCAATGTTTGTGTATATTATCAACACGTGTTAATTACAAACAAGCCTGAACTGCGGAATGGTTCAAGCTGAAATGACAGATATAACAGATGTTTAACTAATCTAAGACACACTCAGACTAGACACAATGAATACACTCACTAAGATGAACTCCATGTTTACAAGACAGACAGATGGACAGCTTGAATAAGAACATCTTGGACACACGTTACTGTTTTATTTAAGCAGACTTGCATGCATAAAATCACACTTCTTTGCATGTACTGAATATCATGCTCTTGGTTATCTCACATTCCTTAGAAGCTTCCTTGTATACTCTCACTGAGAATCTCAGTAACGCTTCCTCATTGGATATAGAGAGAGTGGTAGTCTTTCCAAAAAGACAAAACAACTTTTCTGCACATTCTGACAAAGCAGAATTGTCTTTACGTTGCATAATCTTTGTCTTTTCCTTTTTGTCTCTGTTGTAGAAGGCTTTAACTAAAAGAGGAATGTCAACTTTAGACCTTTATCTTCTGTTAAGGCCATTTTGATATAAGAAATGGTCTGTCACCCATTTCAAATATCCACTTTGTCTTCATGTAACAGAACAGCGTAGGCAGTCTTTGTAGCTTCTGTTTTCCACTTTGTCTTCGACTTTGAAACTATTCTTTTAGTCTAAAACAATACATGAGGACATGGAAACATATTCCATAAAGTGTTTAGCCTGTTCACAAAGAACAGAATACTTAGTATTTATCTAAGCTGCTCAACAGGTTTGAGCAGTGTAGACAGTTTATGTTCAGCGTGTTCAACAGAGTAGAACAACTTGAACAATTTGCCTTTGTTACAACAAATGCAATGGGGTAAACAACTTTGACTAATATTGCAAATCACTTATCAGGTTTCAATAAGACATTAACAGGCCTTAAATTACACCTTCAAGTGCATCAAACAGGTTTGATTAATAATCTCCCCCTAAGATGTAGAACAAGTTTAACTGAGGCCTTTTTGTGCCTAAAAATCTCCTCCTATTTGCAATAATTAGTCTAAGCTGATTCTATCAATAATCAATATATATTTTTACAATACATTTTGCTGAAATGATATTACAACATTGAAGTAAAGTAAAAGATCAGTTTATATATACAATGATTTTGATTACAAACAACACATGTTCTTACAAAAGTACAATTAATGTACTAATATAGATTACAACTGATGTAATAAGAAAATAACAACTAATGTAATTAAGTACAACATATGTACAAGGACAAGTTTCAACAAATTTGGACTATTGATGGTGGGAGCAAATAATGGCAAGTCTGTCCAACTTATGGACAACTTCCATTCTTCATCTACTAAGCAGTAGTTGGACCTCCAAGCTGTTGTGGTCTTTCTTCAAACATCTGTTCGAAATGCTCCATGGTTTCATCAATTTCTTCAATTTCATGTCTCAGAAACATGAAGTCAGGATGTTGAAGCTCTTCTCTCTCATGGAAGCCTTTCAGCTGTTCCCAGGTAGCTGCTCTCCATTTTGAAGACTGTTTGAAGGAGTTGGCAAGTCAACAAGCTAGGAGCTACTTAAGACCAACCTTATGCAGATCAGATGCTCTCTGGAAACACGTTTTCTTGGTTAGGGTAGCTAAAAAAATACCCTGAACTTAGGTTCTTCTATAAGCTTGTCTTCCTCAGGTTCCACTCCTCTGGGCAGGCTGTGATTTACTCCCTTAATCTCAACAGCTAGAATGTCTTGATCAATCATCATTAGAAGTTCTTCCAGCTTAGTATCCTTCCTCTTTCTCCTGGCCTTGATCTTGGGTTCAACCACAAATGTACCCTTGATTTGTTCTTCTGAGATCAGGCAAAGATTCTTGACTCTTTCCATTAAAGTTTTGACATATGCCCTGATAGTCTTAGCAGTTTCAGACTTAGATTGACTCAGGGAAACTGCCAATTCAACCCACTCCCTATATCCCATACAAGCAACTTCAGTATGTTCATATGCTTCCAATTCTGGACCTTCAGCAGCTAGCCTAGTTATTTGAAGCTTCCAGTGCTTGCCTTTCTTTGATATGTGGACAGCTTTGACAATTATTTCCTTGGCAAGCCTTCTGTTGGCAACATCAAAAAATTTCTTCCTTGCCAAGTTGTCAAAGTGTATTTGGGCTCTTGTTGAGGAGGATGCTGGCTTTGACTTGATCATAGAGACCTGAGCACCCTTTTCTTTCTCTCCTTCTTTCTCAGCCACTGACTCAATGGCAGCCTCTAGCAGTTTCCTTTGAACATCCAAGGAACGCATTTTAGCTTTTCTGGCCTCCTTGTATGCAAAGGCCTTTGCAGCTTTAGCAGAGGCTTCTTCTTTCTTTAGCCTTTCAAGGATTCGAAGCTGCTCTTCTTTAAATTCATAATAAGTCTCCATAGGGAGACCCATGTCTTTGGCCTGAGTCTTATCAAATTTTACTAGAGCAGCTTTGAGATAGTCAGGGTCCACTGAGGCTTTTCTCTTCCCTTTAGCTGTTGTGGTTATGACAGCTTCGGTTTCCTAATCCTGTTCTTCATCAGTTTGCTCCAATATCAGATGTCTCCTTCTGCTTGGCCTGTCCCCAGGAATGGATTCCTCCCCCTTAGATGGTGCAGGGTTTGGAGATCCAACCTGAGTAGGTTGAGCAGCTTCTGTTGTTTTTGAGACATCCGCAGTAGGACCTGTTTGGGAAATACCTGCTGCTTGTCCCACTAATGCTGATTTCTCCTTAGAGGGAGATGAAGATTTCTCCACTTAGACTTGGTCTTTGAGGCAGATATCTTCTCCCCCTTTGAAGGAGATGGCACAGAGCCTTCAACAATGGGTCTGCCTGAAGAAACGAATTTAGCAGGCTGGGCAGCAGTTTTGGCAGCAGGTTTGGGACCAACAAGGCTATGTACTAAGAAAGCAAAGTTGTCCTTAACTACTGCAAGTTGGGTAACACAGGTTTGAAGAGAGGTAGAGTGGGAAGTAGCAAGAGATGACAGCTAAGCAATAGCTTCCTTGTCAGAAGCTGTGAACACCAAACTCTGAAGCTGTGCAAGATTGATTTCAAGAGAATCTTACATATCATCAATATTTTATGACATAGAATTGGTCAGAGAGACCACTATGGTGTTCAAGCTGGCCAGAGTGAAAGGGAGAGTATTTGTGCAAGTGTCAATAAGAGCTGACAGCTGTTGAGAAATGGCTGACAATGAGGACACAGAGTCCTGCTGGGAAGAAATATTGATTGAGAGGATGGAGGATAGTGTTTGCAGCTGTGCAGTGAGTGCAAGCAGCTAGGAGAATTGATCATCTTCTGGAGCAGGGGTTAGAAAAGAAGTCCTGAATGAATCAAGGAACCCCTGAAGTTGAGCAGACACAGAATCCGATATGATAGAGGGTAGGGAGGTCACTGAGATTTCAAAAGAACCAACTTTGTTGGTCAGCAAAGATAGCTGATCCTTCAAAGGAATATCTTTGGGGGATGGAGGAGTATGTATGGATTGTTTGGATTGGGTAGATGGTGAAGAATGTGATTGTGATGGTGATGGGGAAGATGTAAGAGTTTGTGGATTAGTGGGGGAAGGCAAGGAGACTTTGGAGAGTAATTCCATAGCCTGGGCATATGTGAGATGGCCCAGCTTGGAAGGGTCAATGGGGCCTTCAGCAGTGGCTATATCTGCATAATGCGAAGAAGTGGTTGGAGTTGGTGGCCTTTCAAATGCTGCTTGTGTTGTAGCACGTTCATTAAGACCTAGGGTAGTTCCCTCAGTAGCACCTTGGTTTTCAGGCACCTCTTCATGGGGAGAAGGGATGTGCATTTCAACATCATCAGTGGTGAAACTTGAGGATGGAATGTGCACTTGGGGAGCAGCCTCACCAGAGTGATGGTCCATTCCCTCAGGTTCAGCAGCTTGGGATGAGGGTCCTTCAACAGCTGTCGGGTGAACAATAGTTGTATCACCAGGAGCAGAAGCTTGAGGCTGATCTGCTAGATGGTCTGGTCCAGCAGCTTTGGAACCTCGCGCAGTCTTAGATGGTGTAAGAAAAGTATGAGGTGGAGACTGTGTGGACTCTGTATGGAGTGGAGTGGACTCCTATCTTTCAATATCCTCAGCATGTTGGGAGGCTGGGATAATGGATGTGGTAGTCTCCTTTTGTACAACTGGTTCCTGTTGGGAGGAACCAGAGGGTCTAGGTTGACTTTGGGTTGACTCTTGTTGGAGTGAAGCCTGCTCCAAATGTGCTGAACTTTTTCCCAAAATAGGAAAAGCAACAGGGCTTGCTTCTTTTGCAACTGACTCCTATTGAGAGGGGTCAGAGGGGCTAGTTTGGGATAATGGTTTCTTTTTGGCTAGGTATTTGTGTCGGTTATATGATTTGAGGGATAAAGTGAAAGATGGATGTTATGGGGAAGTGATGAGGGGTTCTGTTTGGACTGGATATGAGACTGGCTCAGAAACAGGGGGGGTTAACCTATTCCATAGTCTCAGGTGGCACCAGCCACAAAGGCTTCAGGTTCAACAGATGAACCAGGGTGAGGAGTCTGCTACCCCTTAGTCACTGAGGCTGATGGGGCAGACTTAGACTTAACTGTTTTAGCCTTCTTGCGGACAGACTCAGTTTCTGTCGATTCCAGGCCTCTTTTGACTACCTTGGGCCTGGATTTGGATTTTCCTTTAGGAGCAGCCACTGGATCCACCCTCACAGTAGAGGGTCCTTCCACCAAACCAAGTAACCTCCTCATTGGTGTTGACAGAGGGGGTTCATTGGCAAGAACTGGGGTGTAGAAAACCCTGTTTCCTACTACAGGAAACACAACAGTTGACAAGTATGGTTGAGGAGTGTAGAGATGCTCACCACATACATGTTTGAAGATGAGGCTTAAGAAGCTTGGATATCTGATAGCAGCAGGGCGATGTTCTTGTTTTACCAAGTTCCTCAAATTCACAAATATCCATCTAGCCATGTTCAATGTCGTCCCATCCACAAATTACATGACTATGGGAATTTCAGCCCTGCTAAGCTGCTCAAAGGAACCAACTTTGTAGCCAAAAGACATCACCACAGAGGCGAATAGAAAACTGTAGGTGGGTGGCAAGTCCCTTCTGAACAGTGTAGCTCTAACTTTTGGTTCTGCTACGCCACAGAAGTGTAGTAGGTTGCCCATCTGATCATCCTCGGGCTGTGGTTTACCATAGGTTTCAGCAACAGCAAGATGAAGAACTGTCAAGATCAAAATCACCTAAGATTAACTGGTTTTAATAAATCAGAGTGTAAACCAATAACCTTGTTTTGAATCAAAGTCCAGATAAATATAACCAATATCAAATCCTTTATATTGCTAAAATCACTGATTACAATCACCTCTAATGTGTTTGATTAGACGAAGAACACAAATTGTTCTTAGGGTTTTACAACCTTAGAGGTTTGAAAAACTTATCAGAAAGCAATTACAATAAAGCAATATCGATTATAGAACTTGCACGCACACACTTACAATAGAAAGACCTAGTCTATCTATATATATATCCTTCTGATTTGTTTCCTTGACGAACTCTGATTTCTCTGGTAGTAGATATGCTTGGAAAATCTTCAGATATTGAAATACATATATCACTTCCTGAATTTCAGTACTTTCTGTTATTAATCTGTTGAGCAGCTTGAACTTTTAACTCTGGCAGCTTGAACAATTTAACTAGCAGCTTGAACTTGTTGAACTAGCAGCTTGAACTTTGTAATTACATAGAATTTTTCTAACAGCTTGAAAAATCTAACTAACAGCTTGACATACTTAGATTATTTCCCATCAAACTCCCCTAACTTAAATTCTTTACACAAGACTTTAAGTTTCTATATAAATAAGAAAATAAAACGAAGTAAAACTTTTATATACAAACTAAGGCATCCAAAAAACTTACAACTGTGAATATAGCCAATATGAAATCTCTCTTTAACTCCACTTTATCAAAATCAATCTTCATAGAGCTCATTTGGAGTAGCCATGCCTTTGGCAAATTGAGAAATTCAAAATTGTAGAATGTGCTGGATCTATCTGCAAGCTTGAGTCTATATGTCATGGACTTGGCATACAAATTAATCTGTACAATCTTCATTTCCTTGGCCGCTTCTATATCCATTCTGGTGGATTCTTGGTCAAAAATACTTCTGAGATCTTTCATATTTGTTTGTACCCACACAATTCGTGACCTAGAGTGACTGGCAGTTCCAGTATTATGCATTTGTGTCAGCTCATCTCTAGTCAATCTTTGAACCAGTTGGATTAGGCTCTTGTATTCTTCTTCTGGACCAGCTTCCCTTTTCGCACTACAAGATGATATACTAAATCAATGTCATCCATTGACTTAGCATACCAGTAAGTAATTGGAGGTTTGGAGAAGTCATGCTGATCTAGGACCTTTTCAATTTCCATAGCCTTTTGCAGTTGTTGTTCAAACAACACTCTCTTTACCTGATTAAACTTTGCATGTTGGATGGGTTCAGATTGAGGGGCATCAGCAACAGTTTGAACTGGTTCTTGTGAAACTTGGACTTGTTGGGAGGCTGTGGAGGTCTTTTCTATTTCCTTTTCTTTGTCATATAGAGCCTGAAGCTTCTCAGTTGACCAGGACTGAGCAATAACTTTTGAAATACTAGTTGTTGCAGAGAAATTGATCAAAAACATTCTGTGTTCTGCCTTTGAAGGCCCTGTTGGCCTTTTCCTCTTCTTCTGGTTATCTTTGACCACAAACCCTCTTAGGTAATCTCCTAAGGTTTCATCATCTCCCATTGGTTCATGGGTTTGCTGGTCTAGGATCTCGTCTTGATCTTCTGCGAATCTTCTGGCCAGTTCAACATCATGGGCAACTTGGGCTTCTTTTGAAACAAATTTAATCTTTGGAGGCTCAATCAAAATACCCTTTCCCTTTTCTGTGGAGGATGAAACTGTGGCTTGGCCTGCTGAGGTAGGAGCTTGAGAACCTTCTCTGATGCATATTCCACTTGGCCTGATGGAACTTGAGCTTCTAGACTAATAGCTTGAGAAACTGTTGGGACTGTTAGCCTAGAAACTGAAGCTGTTGTTGGAGAAGTTGAAGCTGTTTGGACTGGAATAGGGATCTCTTTATTCTCCCCCTTTTTGGATGCATTGGTTTCACCAGGAGTACCAAAAACCTTTGCAAGCAGGGATCGAACCATCTTCTCAAGCTGGATGATCTTGTTACCACACAAAGTGAAACCAAGGTGAAGCTGATCAAGTCGCTGTTGTTGAGCTGTTGTGAGTTGTTGCAAGGCTGTGATTTGTGATCCCTGTGCAGCAATAATGGTCTTGTAATGTTCCACAATGGCTACAACATGTTTCAGCTATTGATCCGTTAATGCCATAAGTTGCAGACTAGCCTCAAGGTCTTCAAATGATAGTGGGATTTGAGATCTATCACTGGCATGTGTTCCAGACATAGAAACATCTGGGCCCCTTTGTTCTTGGTACTGGGGACTTCCAGAAGGTGCTTGCACACCCTCTATTGCAATGGGTGTGGTCTTAGAGATGTTGATACTGTCCTATGCCTCTTGTGTAGAGACATCAGTAGTATCAGCCACGAATCCCATATGAACATCCTCTAATGGAATGTTCACCTCCAAATTTAGGGTGGGAGTGTCCTCAATAGGTTCCCTATCGATATTTAGTGCAGGCTCTGGGAATTGGACTGAGTAGGAAGGAGCTCCTACAACCCTTTGTCGTTTATATATCTTTAGTAAGGGGGCTGGGGAGATATGTATAGTAGAAGGAAGTGGCAATATTTGAAGAAAATTCAGACCAACCAGTCCTTTTAGGGCTTATACACTGTTGAATAATATGTAAAAGATATTTCCATTTAGGACCAAAATGTACTTTGTAGAAGGTAAAAGAATCAGTAGGGCCCCTATACCGGATTTCAAAAAGACCTTCGTGTAAAGCAGAAAGGGATAGATCAGATATACCTTTGGCATCTTGAAGATGCAGATGTTGGCGTATAGACTCCTCGGTGATGGTAATGGGATTACCATCAATGATTGATACAAAAGAAGTGACTCCATCACTTGTATTGACAGTGGCTGATTTTCAGAACTGCTCTATATGTCAGACGTATATAGTGGGATTGACATTCAGAGCCTAATGAATATGGGAACCACGTAAAAATCCATCATGTCATGGAATGGTTGGAGTTCAGTGTGTTTGAGAGAGTAGGGAAGGCAGTTATGTTCTTTGACAAACTCCATTAGAGATCACAACGGAGATTTAGGGTTTTGAACGACTGTGTGAGAATCACACAGAGAGAGAAGATGAAAAGATTGTGGAACATATTCTTGCAACTGGTAGTTGCAATCAAACGAAAACAGGACTTTAAAGGTTTTGCCTTTTTAAAAATTTCTAGTCCCGCGCACAATCTTATGAAGAATTACTGAATTACCCTGCACACTTGATAGACCAAGTGAAACAACTAACAGTTCGAGAAAATGAACTAGCAGCTTGAGAATAGTCTCAAGATGTTAGTTGGAATATAAGCATCATCTAATGAAACAATGACTCCCCTTTAACTAAGCACATTTTAAAAAGTATTTTCCTCGTGAAATAGGGGTGAATAATGAAAACCAAATTAATCCATATTTACCATACCAATATTGGATACTTGAAAGGTGAATCATCTACATCAAATGGTTTTGTAAATAGATCAGCTAACTGATCATCTGTATAAATTTTGGTAACTTGGATTAATTTCTTCTCATTGCAGTCCCTTATAATATGGAATCTAATGTCTATGTGCTTGGTTTTGGGAAATTTCACTGGAGTTTGTACATACTGATTGCACTTGAATTGTCAATATAAATAGGAGAAGATAGAAAGTTCATACAATAGTCTCTCAGTTGGTTCTGAATCCACATCACTTGGGAACAGTAGCTGGCTGCTGCAACATATTCTGCCTCAGTGGATGAACTGGAGACCGTGGTCTGCTTTTTGCACTGCCAAGAGACTAGTCTTGCTCCTAGATATTGACATCCACCAGTTGTGGATTTTCTGTCTATGTTGCAACCTCCATAGTCACTATCAGAATAAGCTGTTAGTTCAAGAGGAGAGTCCTTAGGGTACCATAGGCCCAATTTTGGTTGACCCTTGAGGTATCTAAAGATTCTCTTCACAGCTAAGATATGTGAATCCTTTGGAGTACATTGAAACCTGGCACACACACAAACAACAAAAATTATATCAGGTCTAGAATATGTAAAATACATTAGTGAACCTATCTAGGATCTGTATAAATGAATATCCACATCCACTCCTTCTTTATTTGCATCAAGCTGTTTATGAGTGTCCATTGGTGTGCTGGCAACCTTGGTGTCCTTGTATCCAAACTTTTCCAGGATGTCATTCACATACTTTGATTGACTTATAAAAAGTCCAGTGGGTTTCTGCTTGACCTGCAATCCTAGAAAGAAAGTTAGTTCCCACATTGAACTCATTTAAAACTTCTTGTGCATCAAAGTTTCAAACTCCTTGCACAGAATGTCATTTGTTGATCCAAAGATGATATCATCAACATAAATCTGAACAAGAAGAATCTCTGATTTGATGGACTTTGTGAATAATGTCTTGTCCAGAGTACCTCTCTTGAATCCATTCTGTAGAAGATATGAAGACAAAGTGTCATATCATGCTCTTGGGGCTTGGTGAAGTCCATAGAGGGCTTTGTCTAACTTGTAGACTCTGTCTGGTTACTTATAGTCCACGAATCCAGGGGGTTGACACACATAAACCTCTTCTTCGTTTGTACCATACAAGAATGCAGATTTCACATCCATTTGGTACACTTTGAACCCTTTGAAGCTGGCATAAGCTAGGAACAGTCTGATGGCTTCTATCCTTGCAACTGGGGAAAAGACATCATCATAATCTATTCCTTCTTCTTGAGTGTATCCTTGAGCTACCAACCTTTCTTTGTTCTTGATCACTACACCTCTCTTATACTTCTTGAATCTGAGCACCCATCTTGTACCAATTGCCCTCTTACCTTTGGGCAAGTCAACTAGAGTCCATACATTCTGAATATTGAATTGCAAAAGTTCTTATTGCATTGCCTCAATCCAAGATGGATCTTTCGGTGCCTCAGATGCCTTCTTTGGTTCTAATTGTAACATAAAGCATGCATGTTCAAAGGCAGCTAGACTGAATTCAGGGACTGTTAATTCAGCATCAGTGGACTCCTTGTGAATCATTGTCCTTGTCTACAAAAGAGTGCGTGGATCTCCCATTATCTGGTTAAGAGGATGATACTTGTGAACCTTGAGTGTAGGTTCCCTTTCTGTCTTAAATAAGCTACCCAGATTTGTATCATCACCTTCAACAACACTTGAGGATTCTGCTTCTGTAACAGTCTGATCAGAAGATGGGACTGTTTCCCTATTGGATGGAGCTGTTACTTCAAGGCTTGGGATTTGCATTTCAAGCTCTGTATTTATGTCTTGTTGGTTAGTCAGGACCCCAGGTGGGTCACATAAGAGAAGGGGCAGTACAGTTTACTCATCACATGTAGCAGAATCTGTAATTGTTGGAAACTTTGTGCCAACAGCTTGAATATTTGTGTTACTAGCATGAGCATTTGGGCTGGCAGTTTCAACACTATTTCCAACAGTTCCTGCAGAATACTCAACAAAGCTCAGAGAATTTGTTAGTGATTCTAAATCAAATAACCCATCAGGACAAGTGCCTTTGACATTTGCAGTGTTTTCATTAAACTCAACATTAGCACCTTCTTCTATGGTTTTAGATACACTGTTATATACCCTATAGGCTTTGCTTTGAATAGAGTAACCTACAAAGAATCCTTCTTCAGCCTTACTTTCAAACTTTCCTAAGTGAGTTTTAGTATAAAGGATAGTGCATGAACATCCAAAAGGTTTTAGGATGGCTACTAAGGGAATCCTGTGATGGAGTAACTCGTAGGGAGTTTTCCCTTGTGATTGAACAATTTGAACCCTATTTAGAACATAGCAGGCTATGTTTACTGCCTCTGCCCAGAAGGTCATTGGCAGTTTGGAATCAGCTAGCATGGTTCTAGCAGCCTCTATTAGAGTTCTATTCTTCCTTTCAGCTACACCATTTTGTTGTGGTGTTCTAGGTGCAGTCTATTAGAGTTCTATTCTTCCTTTCAGCTCAGTTCCATTGTCTGACCTGATCACCTTAACTTTTAACGTTGATTGGTTTTCAATCTTAAGAATAAAGGATTTGACTAGCTCAACAGTTTCATCCTTAGTCCTAAGAAAGTAAACCCATGTAAACCTGGTGAAATCATCAACAGTGACTAAACAGTAAGCTCTTTTATTTAAACACAAAACAGATGTTGGACCTAAAAGATCCATATGAATAAGATGAAGAGCAGATGAGATTGAATTTACTTCTTTGGCCTTATGAGAAGTTTTGTGTTGCTTGCCTTTGAGGCATGCTACACAATGATCATCACATATGAACTCCTTTTGTGGTAAACCTCTTACCAAGTTCTTTTTGACTAAAACATTCATGGATTTGAAGTTCATGTGACACATCCTTCTGTGCCATAGTCCAGACTCATTTGATGATGCTTTGGATATCAAACAGCTTATGGTATTTGATTTGGATAAAAGATCTGTGTCCAAACAGTAGACATTGTCCTTTCTTGGTGCTCTAAGTAAACTAAGATTTTCAGGTATTTTAAAATCTTTTGAAAGGACAATGCACTCAGAGTCTGTGAACAAAACAATATTTTGTTTGTCACAGATTTGAGACACACTTAGTAAATTGTACTTCAGCTGTTCAACATACAAAACATCATTAAAGATCATATTTCCTGCTTTGACAGTACCCTTATCTGTTACCTTACCTCCCTTGGAGTTTCCTCCAAATGCAACAAACCCTCCTTCAAAGCTTTTGAAATTTGACAAGCATTCAGAGTTGCCTGTCATGTACCTAGAGCATCCACTGTCCATATGCCATCTTATCTTATGTTGGGTCTTGTGGTTGCCCTGCACAGAAAAAGCTTAGTTAGTAGTGGAGTAAACCCAAACCAAATTGGTTTTGGGTTGTCCTTGTGCATTGACATAACTAAATGCCGTTTGTGTCTTTTTAAACTTAGTGAGATCCACTGGTGGATTTTGTGAAGAGTATTTAGTTATGACATGAGGTATCCAGATGTTCTTGCCAATCTTTTGTTTAACAGTCTCAGAAGATCCACTACCAGTTCCAGTTTTAGACTTAGAAGTTTGAACTGGGCTCTGAGTGCTAACAGCTTCAGAATTTGCACTACCAGTTCCAACTTTTGGCTTAACGGTTTCATATGTGTTTTTGCCTTTAATACACCATACCTTTTTCATATTTGATTTGGATTTTGCTGAAACTTGTTTTTGGTGTATAGGCTGTTTTTTGTTGACTTTTAAGTCCCTGTGACCAATTGTCTTCTTTGGAACTAGTGTGACAGGTGTTTGAGCCTTTGAAATTTTTGAATTTTAAACAATGGCATGTTTTTTAACCACAGTCTGTTTTGAAACAGATGGTTTATATAAACAGTGCCTGGCCATATGATTTTTCCTGCCACAATGAAAACATCTTTTGACTGTTTTGATTGGAGAACCAGTTTTATAAGACCATAACTGGTTCTTGTTCCTTTGATTCCCCTCACATGCTGCTGTGTGGGAAATTTTTGGACACCATGCTTTTGACATGTGCATACTGGAACAATTTTACCTCTTTTATTAGCTTTTGAAGAAGATGCAGTGTTACAGTTAAAAGGTACAGAAACCTGTGGAGTATTATTGCATACACTCATCTTCACTTTTCCTTTCACACTGTGGCTTTTGATTAAACTAGAAGTAGGAGGTCCTATAGGTTCACTCATTGTTTTGAAGTTACTCTCAGCTTCTTTACACTCACATCCTTCATTTGGAATCAATTCCTCTTTAGATTCAGGCTTGTCCTCAAGGATAGGATCTACAGTTTTCATTTTCTCATCTAATGGTTCATTCACATGCCTATCAACAACTTCACTCATTGGATGAATGTATTTGCTATTATATGGGGGTGGAGTAGATTTATATCCTATACCTTCCTTGGGATTGAGTTGAGATTTTACCCTTTTTTAAATTGGACTTCCATTAGTTGTTCTAACTTTTGATTGGCAAGCTTGAAGCTTCCCAAGTCTATATTTATAGATTTTACTTTCTTGTTAGCTTCTAACACCTTTTGTTCAGCCTCATCTAATTTCTTATTTAGGGTTTCTATTTTCTCATTCAGTTCCTTTTTCTCCCACTCATGATATGTTCTATAATGTCCCATCTGAATCTCATTATCCTTATAATCATTGATCTTCTATAGCTTGCATATACTCATATCTTCTTTCTTCCATCCTACCTAGAGTTTTGCACATGCTCTCATTATGATCTCTGTACTTTTTAACCATATTTTTGCATGTTTGAGAGCAGAGTTTAGCATTTACCTCAGTTGGTAGATCAGTGGAAGTGACAGTTGATGTTTCTGCCATAAGAGCTTGATTTTGAAACTCCTCTTCTGTCTGGTCACTCCAGTCAAACACATTGTCTTCTTAAGAGACAAGGGCTTGTGAGGATGATGTTTGACTGGTTTGCTGAGGTCTTCGTGGCTGCTGACCTTGTGATCTGCACTCTCTAGCAAAATGGCCAAGTTTGTGGCATTTAAAGCACTCAACCGTTGATTTATCAAATGCTGGCTTGCCTTCTGGTCTGGCTTGAAAGTTTGGTTTGCAAGTCCTTTTCAGAAATCTTTGGCCCTCATAGTCAACATAGCATGTTGCCACTTTAAGTCCATCTCTTCTAAATCATCTGGATGGATTTGTTCCAGATCTTCAGCATTAAGAGCAAAAAGTCCATCACTTGCAACAAATGCTTCATAATGAACTTCAGAAGAGTTACCATCAGCACCTATGAAAGCATCACAATAGTTTGAATTATCAGTTAATGCTGATGACAGTAGAGCAGTGTTGTGATTGTAAGAAAAGGATTTCTTTTTATTTTCAATTTCAGATTCAAACACTCTCAGGCTGTTGTAAAGGTCATCCAACTCTATTTCATCTAGAGTATCTTTGGTTCTCCATTGGGCAGCATAGACTGTCCATTCTCCACCAAGAGATCTGAGGAATTTTCTGTTCACTTCATCTTGATCAAGGCTGACTTTAGCACTCTCCAATTCACCTATCAGCTTATTAAACCTATCAAAAATTTGAGTAAGGTTTTCATTCTTGCCACCATAAAAGTTTTCATACTGCTGTTTTAAGAGATCCTTTTCGTTCCTTTTGGTGCTAGCATTGCCAGCAAATCTTTTCTCTAAGACAATCCAAAGAGAATGAGCAGTATAAAACTTTTTAAAATCGATGTTGATAAGCATTAGGTATGGCTATTTGTAAAAGAGTAAGAGCTTTCACTTCATTCATTCTAGCCTTTCTTTCCATCTCAGTTTTTGGTTTGCCCTCAGCATCTAGATCAGGATCAACTGCAGGAGGATTTTCAACAGCTTCCCATAGGGCATAGTCAATAAATTGAATGTGCTGTTGAATCCTAAGTTTCCACATCTCGAACTCAGTGGGTTTGAGCATAGGCACTTTGAGTCCTTGCCGAGATCCACTACTGCTATTTTCAAACTCCATTGCAGAAAAATAAATTTCTGAACAAAGAAAGTTTCTGACTTTGAAAACAAAGAATAACAAATAAAACCTGTGGCTCTGATACCACTTGTCAAGATCAAAACCACCTAAGATCAACTGGTTTTAATAAATCAGAGTGTAAACCAATAACCTTGTTTTGAATTAAAGACCAATTAAGAAGTTTGCGGAATAACACTTAATTGTTTTAAGAAGACTTTCAGAATAAATACCAGATAAATATAACCAATATCAAATCCTTTATATTGCCAAAATCACTGATTACATTCACATCTAATCTGTTTGATTAGACGAAGAACACAGATTGTTCTTAGGGTTTTACAACCTTAGAGGCTTGAAAAACTTATCAGAAAGCAATTACAATAAAGCACTATTGATTACAGAACTTGGACGCACACACTTACAAAAGAAAGACCTTGTCTATCTATATATATATATAGCCTTCTGATTTGTTTCCTTGACGAACTCTGATTTCTCTGGAAGTAGATATGCTTGGAAAATCTTCAAATATTGAAATATATATCACTTCCTGAATTTCAGTACTTTCTGTTATTAATCTGTTGAGCAGCTTGAACTTTTAACCCTGGCAGCTTGAACAATTTAACTAGCAGCTTGAACTTGTTGAACTAGCAGCTTGAACTTTGTAATTACATAGAAATACTCTAACAGCTTGAGAAATCTAACTAACAGCTTGACATACTTAGATTATTTCCCAACAAGAACTTCCCTGAGAAGAGCAGTAGTTATCTCAATGGTTTGAGATCCATTGAGGATAGTCCCCCTGATGGTTTTTGTTGAAGGATCATACGAACATGTATACCAAAACTCATACACCATCTCCTGGTACAAGACACCAGGAGAAGCAGTCATGGCGTAGTGCAGGGGGTGGACTTGTAGAAACTCCACCATTTCTTCATAACCCTTTCCTACGTAGTTTTTGGGAATTGTTAGATTGGCTATATAGTTAGCGGATTTCAGAGTGAGCATCGTGGAAACTGAGGGATGTTTTTGGACATCATCACCAACGAATACTGGAAGCAGGAGGTTATTTTGGTTAGCCATTTGGAAAGTAGTAAGAGGAGTGATGCTTGACACTTAGTCGATTTAGGGTTTTTCAGGTAGTTATGGAAGTAGTAGAGAAGAAAAAGAAGATGAAACAATAATGGAGGTATTTATAGGATTTGAATGTTAGTGTGTAGGAGAGAGAAAGGTTTGGGCGGTTGATCTGAAATGTTTTTTAACGGAAAACGGGATGGTTTGCAATGTCAGAACGGTTATCAGACTACTTGACCTTTTTAACTACTAACACACGTTAACAATCATTATTCGCATGTAATTAAGTTAAATAAATACAGAAATTAAGTTCTTAATTATGTAGAAAGGTAACTAAAGTTGATGTTCTAAGCTGTTGTTCAAACCTGTGATGAGCAGGTTTCATCACAACCTGATCATCTCTCAAGTTCTCCATTCAGCCTATGCAGCTAGGTGAGAACATGTTTCAGTGTGAATCTTGTTCAATAGCTGATCAGGTTACAAGACAATGCCTTGTAGGACAGATTGAGAGAGTGAGCAGGTTGGATGTTTGCACAGCAGAACAGGTTTGAGATTAAAAACATATTTTGGCAAACCTGTCATATGTCCAAGTTATCCAAGTTTTCTGAAACAGACTAAGTACAGAACAAGAAGAGCATGTTGTGTCCAAGCTGTTCTAAGAAATATGAGCAGTTTGAACATGCAATCTTTAGAGCATCAATGACACTTAGTCACTTTTAATTGACATGCCCAGCTTGCTTACAAGGTAATTAAACCTGTTTTCATCAAGAGGCTTGGTGAAAATGTCTGCAAGCTGTTCATCTGTGGAAATAAAACTTACCTTCACATTACCTTTCTGGATGTGATCCCTGATAAAGTGATGTTTCACTTCTATATGCTTTGTTCTTGAATGAAACACTAGATTGTTAGAGATGGCTATGGCACTTGTATTATCACACAGAATAGGAATTTTCCTATATAAAAGTCCATAATCCTGAAGTTGATGCTGCATCCGTAGAATCTGCCCACAGCAGCTTCTAGCAGCAATGTACTCAGCTTCAGCAGTAGACATCCACCTGTTGTGCTTTTCCTCTCTAGCCTGCATGTTGCAAAATCAGAATCTGAATAACCAATTTTCAAGGCTGGAGTTCTTGGGATACCAAAGACCCAAACCTGGTGTACCCTTTAGGTACCTGAAGATTCTTTTTACAGCATCTAGATGTGATTCCTTAGGATCAGCTTGAAACCTAGCACAAAAACAGGTAGCAAACATAATATCAGGTCTACTAGCAGTTAAATATAGCAAGCTCCCAATCATGCCTCTGTAAGCTGTTACTGAAACAGGTTTGCCACTGGCATCAGCATCCAATTTTACATTGGTTGCCATTGGGTTTTGATGGGAGAACTTTGATCAAATTTAAACTTTTTCAAAAGATCTAAGTATACTTTCTTTGATTAATAATAATTCCATTTGAGGTTTGTTTAACCTCTAATCCTAGGAAGAAATTTAGTTCACCCATCATGCTCGTTTCATATTTAGATTTCATGAGCAGTGAAAAATTCTTGCATAACTGCTCATTTGTGAAACCAAATATTATGTCATCCACATAAATTTGAACAAGCATAATATCATATTTTACCTTCTTTATGAACAGTGTGGTATCCACTATACCACTGGAATAACCATTGCTCATAAAAAAATCAGTAAGAGTGTCATACCAGGCGCTAGGGGCTTGTCTTAGACCATAGAGAGTTTTGTCCAACTTATAGACAAAACCTGGATGTAGTTCACTTTCAAAACCTGGAGGCTGCTTGACATATACTTCTTCTTCCAGCTTACCATTCAACTATGGACTCTTAACATCCATTTGAAATACATTCATGCTCTTGTGGGCAGCATATGATAGAAACAAACGAATTGCTTCTAACCTGGCCACAGGAGCAAATGTTTCATCATAGTCTATCCCTTCTTCTTGTCTATAGCCTTGAGCAACCAGTCTTGCCTTATTTCTAATAACATGACCTTGCTCATCCATCTTGTTTCTGAAAACCCACTTGGTGCCCATTATGGTTTTACCTTTACGAACAGGGACCAGTTTCCATACTTCTTTTCTCTAAAAGTGATTGAGCTCTTCTTGCATGACAGTGATCCAATTGGCATCTTTTAGAGCATCATCCACTTTCTTTGGCTCTATCAGGGACACAAAGCTAGAAAACATACAAAAGTTTCCTAAGCTGTCCCATCTTGTTTGTACCCCTCTGTTGATGTCACCAATTATTTAAACATTGGAGTGACACCTGATCCACTTATGATCATGTCTTAATGAAGATTCCCCTATATCATTTTCCTCTTCATCAGGCTTTGTTGAACAGCTTTCAAGATTTTCAGACACACTGTTATATTGAGCCTGTTAGTGGTGAAGATGAATCTCTATTGTTGAACACATCAGCAAAGAATCCTATCAAATCAGCATTGATTGGTTCTAGACATGGTGTGTTAATTATGTTAGTACACTTATTCACCCTAGGTGTATTAACATAATCATCATCATGTCCATTGTGGTTAACAGGTTCCACTCTGGGTGAAGTGGAAGCTTTTGAGTCCTTTTCTTCATTGATGGAATGCAGGAGATCATCAAAACTGAAATCTCGTGAAACTGATTAAGGAACAGCTTTGGTGGGGGCACTCCTGGATTCTTCAAAGGTGACATTGATAGATTCATCTATCACTTTTCATTAATAGTTGTATACTCTGTAGACTTTAGAGATAGCAGAATATCCAACAAACACACCTTTATCAGCTTTAGGTTCAAATTTTTCCAGTTGATCCCTCTGATTCAGAACGTAGCAGGGACATCTAAACACATGGAAATAGCTAATGTTTGGCCTCCTCCCATTAATTAACTCATAAGGAGTCTTATTGAACCTTTTCACTGAAGCAGGCAGTGTTGACAGCTTCAGCCCAAAATGATGAAGGCAAACCTGATGCACACAGCATGGTTCTAGCAGCTTCAATTAGAGTTCTGTTCCTCCTTTCAGCAACTCCATTCTATTTTGGAGTTCATACAGCTGAAAAGTTTTGTGAGATCCCTCTTTCTTCACAGAAGTCCTCAAGAGTACTGTTTCTGAATTCAGTATCATGATCACTTCTATGCTGCTTAAGTTGAGCAGAGTTCAGAACCTCCATCTTTTTGATAAATCCAACAATTTCTCTGGCAACCTCTCCTTTAGTCTTTAGAAAGATCACCAATGTAAACCTGGAGAACCCATCAACCATTACTAGAGTGTATCTTCTACCTCCTAGACTTGGGATTGAAAGGTCCAAACAAGTCCATGTGGATTAAGAAGAGATGAGTATCAACAGAAAAATTATACTTGGATTGAGTTTTTTTTTCTCTGCTTTCCTTTCTCACAAGCAGTGCAGAGTTTGTCCTTAACAAAGGTTAGAGAAGGCAAACCTGTTGCCAACTCTTTCTTACAGAGTTTGTTGATATTCTTGAAGTTCAGGTGTGATAGCCTTTTGTGCCGTAACCAGTTTAGGTCTGCGTTGCTTCTTGAGATAAAGCAGGTTTCAGTTGTGGGATCAAAAGACTTCATGTCCACAACATATACACCTTTCTTCCTTTGTGCACACATCATAACTTTGCGTTGGGGATCCAATATGTACCCCAGGTGCTCATCAAAGTTAACCTTGTAGCCAGCATCACACAGTTGACTTATGCGTACAAGATTGTGTTTTAGCCCAGACACATAGGCTACTCTTTTGAATATAGCAGCACCAGCTTGAAGGGTTCCATATCCTTCTGTGGATCCCTAAACATTATCACCAAAGGTGACTTTTGGCCCTTTTCAGGCCTGAGATCACTCAGCAAGTCCTTGTAACCTGTCATGTGGCCTGAGCAGCCGCTGTCCAAGTACCAAGCCTGGGATGGTTTTTTAACCTGCAGAGTGTTATAGGAAAAGATTAGTTATTTTTAGGGGAAATCATCATAAGGTTGAGTTCTCATTCTTCATCAACATTTGTTGATGGACCAGTAAGATCAACACTAATATTTCCTATTTGGATTGTATCAGCTTGGATACTCTCCTCAATGACAATGTTACTTGCAACACTGCTGGTTTTTGAAATGTTAGAACTAGCAGTGTCAGCAGGCCTTATGTCCTCAGTTTCAGGACAGTCTTTGTCCATATGAGTCTTCTTCCCACATTTATAGCATTTTTTCTTTTTAGACTTTTTGGAAGAAGTACTTCCAGAGACACATTCTAGAACATTTTTGTTGAACTTCTCAGCCGGTTTAGCAAACTTAGTACTATTTTTAGAAGAATCAACAGTTTGAGTGGAAGACACAATAGCAACAGCTTTACCTGTATCCTCTTTCCTCTTTTTAGAAAGGTAGAGATCAAATATAGGGGAATAGATTCGAAAATCATTCCCTTCGAGTCTAGGGGTTTGGGCACAAAAAGTCATAAACGTAATCAATTTCGATCCTAATCTAAAGATGAATTCGAGTTTGTTCATAAATTTCTCGAATCTGTTCATTTTCTCATCAGTTTTCCATGTCTTTAACTACGAAACTTGAACATAAAAGAGGGAAAAATAGTTACTAACCTTCGTCCAAGCTAAATCCTTCGACTATAGGTGTTTTCTAAGCCAAAACAGGTCCTAAACGAGAGCAAAACAACTTCGAATGAAGAGGATTTGAGCAATTTCGAGTTTGCTCTTTCAAAACCGAACCAAAAGGAAGAAAAGGGTTCGATCTTACCTCGGGACCAAAACGAACATGCAATGACAGATTATTGTAGAGCTCGACGATATCTATCGGATGGCGTATAAATCACGAGAATCCGACGAACCGTTTAGGAGAAAATTTAGAGAGAAGGTGAGGTTGTAGAGAGAGAGAGAGAGAGTGTGTGTGTGTGTGTGTTCTAAATTGCTAAACCATGAAAATGAGGAGGAAAGGCTCTATTTATAGAAAATAGAGAAAAAATCAGATTTTCTACTGAATTTCTGGAACTGACCAACTTTTATTCATTTTAGTCCATATCGTCAATTTTCACGTTTATAATTTGTAAATTAGCTAAATTTAATTATTTAATTTATTTCAGCTAATTTGGGGCAAGTTTTCATAATTAATTATAACTTAATATAATTAACTATTTAAAATTCATGTTTTCGGTTGATTACTAATAATTGGACAAAATTGCTTAATTATCCAAATTTTGATGTTGTAATTTATATTTAATAAATTACGGGCTGTTACAGTCTTCCCCCGTTAAATTGATTTCGTCCTCGGAATCGACTAAGACAGAAATAACTTCGGATACTTTTGCCTAATCTCGTCTTCTCGCTCCCAAGTTTGCGCAGATCCCTTATGGTATTTCCATTGAACTAACACCATTGGGATTTCCTTGTTGCGTAATTTCGAAACCTTATGATCGATTATACGCTCGGGCTCTTCTTCGTATCGCAACTGCTCGTCAATTTGCACGTCCTTCCAAGGAATCGCAGCTTCAGCGTCAATCAAACACTTTCGGAGATTACTAACATGAAATACATCATGAATCCCAGACATTTCAGCAGGCAACTTCAATCTGTAGGCTTGCAGTCCCACACGCTCGAGAATTTCGAAAGGACCAACAAATCAAGGACTCAACTTCCCCCGTTTGCCGAGCCTTACTATCCCTTTTCTTGGCGAAACTTTCAACAACACTTTATCACCAACCTCAAATACAATTGGCTTACGTCTTCGATCATGATACTTCTTTTGTCTGTCTTGAGGGTCTGAATTCGCTGTCGAATCAATTGTAGCTGATCATGGGCTTCTTGCAAAATAGCTGGTCCAGAGATCGGGCGTTCACCTGTTTCCCTCCAACAGGTTGGAGTTCGGCATCGACGTCCGTACAAAAGCTGATATGGAGGCATACCAATAGTCGAGTGATAACTATTGTTGTAAGCAAATTCTACAAACGGAAGATGAGTATCCCAATTTCCACCGAGATCAATCACACAGGCACGTAGCATATCTTCCAAGGTTAAAATCGTTCTCTCACTTTGCCCGTCAGTTTCAGGATGATAAGCGGTGCTCATCTTAAGTTCGGTACCTAGTCCATTCTGAAAGGCCTTCCAAAAGCGAGAAGTAAATCTGCTGTCACGGTCGGATACTATAGACAGTGGCATACCATGTCTAGTCACGATTTCTTTCATGTACAATTCAGCTAGCTTTTCGAGGCGTTCATCTTCACGTATGGGTAGGAAATGGGCTGACTTAGTGAGTCGATCCACTATTACCCATATAGAATCATGATTCCGCTTAGTCCTAGGCAGCTTCGTCACAAAATCCATGGTTATATGGTCCCACTTCCATTCCGGGATCGGTAATGGTTGTAGTTCCCCATACGGCTTCTGATGTTCAGATTTGACTTGTAAACAAGTCATGCAATTTTCTACATATCGACCTACGTCTTTCTTCATTCCAGGCCACCAATATTCCGTTCTCAAATCTTGATACATTTTAGTAGAACCAGGATGTATCGAAAATTTTGACATATGAGCCTCCGACAGAATTTGATCACGAATACCTCCTAACCTGGGAACCCATATTCTATTCATGAACCGTCTAAGACCACGATTATCAAGGGTCAGCTTGGTCACATAAGTAACCATACGCTCGGATTTCAAGTTCTCAACCCGAATGGCTTCAGATTGAGCGGCCATTAACAACTTAGGCAGGGCAGACTCCATAACGACAGAAGTCAATGCATAACACCGGATATAATGGTTCTGTCCGGATTTGCGGCTTAAGGCATCTGCTACTATGTTTGCTTTACCTGGATGGTAAAGGATCTCACAGTCATAGTCTTTAATCAATTCCATGGATCGCCTTTGACGCATATTCAGCTCTTTTTGGTCAAATATATATTTCAGACTTTTGTGATCTGTATATAACTTGCATCTAGTCCCATACAAATGATGCCGCCAAATCTTCAATGCAAAGGTTACGGCTGCAAGTTCTAAATCATGCGTCGGATAATTCTTTTCATGCGCCTTTAGCTGCCTTGATGCATAGGCAATTACTTTATCCCGCTGCATCAGCACACAGCCTAATCCCATCCTTGAAGCATCACTATAGACTACAAAGTCGTCGCTACCCTCAGGCAAGGCCAGAATCGGTGCTTCAATTAGCTTACGCTTCAGAGTCTCAAAAGCTCGTTCTTGAGATTCTTTCCATTCAAACTTAACTTCCTTCTTTGTCAGGCTAGTTAAAGGCACCGCAATCTTGGAGAAATCACGGATAAATCTTCGGTAATACCCCGCTAAACCCAAGAAACTTCGAACTTCAGATACGCTTTTCGGTGCTTCCCACTTCTGAACCGCATCAACTTTTGATGGATCCACGGCTATTCCCTCACCCGAGTTACCACAAACAGTACACGTCATAAAAGTACATTTCATTAAGTAATAAATATTACTATTGTCAGATACCACAGGTCCACATGCCTGATTCAATTTAAGCTACAAGATACTTAATTACCAAAAATATTAAAGATAAGATGGTGGTCTAATCTAGCTTCTAAAATCTTCAATCAGAGTGTGGAAGATTGAACAAGCTACCCGAGACCGCAATTATCTTTACAAAATAGGCATCAACAATAATTCCAAAAGTCAGCAATCATCCAGTATCAATGTTCACTTAGCTTGGGACGGACTACCTGCTATAGCCTTGGCCTTATCGGTTTTTCCTGTAAAGATAAATGTCATGACAGAGTAAGCTACATTGCTTAGTGAGTTAATAGAGTACCATTAGTTACCACACATATATAACATACTATCAGTTCATGCCAGTAAGCCAACACGTCAGAGACGGCAAAGATTTGGGAGTCAACCCAATCTGTATTCCCATGTGTAAGGCCGAAGCCCTACGGGAAGTGTATGGAAACGAGTCAGATAGGAAAGGAATCTGCAGAATTCCTTCCTCTGAATGGAGATCTCGCATTCGGTCCGATCAGATTATGCAGTATGCAGAGGCAAAAATAGTCAAATAAGCAGTAAGCATGATAAGTATTTACATAGAATGTAATAGTGAACATGCAATTCAAGGCAATTCAGGTGTCTAACTTCAGTAATGTCCAAAGTAAGTCTCTATGCTACAATAAAGTATTCAAGAAACATGCAGCAATATCAAAAGTTTCCATACAGTTCAGTAACATTCACCAATAAGTATCGAAATATATGCAAATAATTAATGAAATCTGTTACTCACAGTAGTCCTTAGTCAGATAGTGCTTAACGAATTAAGCTGTTCAATTTACTCTGTCAAATTGGCGGGTTCCTGCAGTTCAGTTTCAAGTCTGGCATATTAATGTCAAGTTTGTAACTTGATCTATATAACCCTAATTATATAATCAGGTTATTGTCATATCTTGATGTCGAGTCCGAGGTAGTTCCTATTATCCCAAAGTGAGTCTATTCCTATCAGATTAATACGATCCATATAATTACGGATATATATGGCCTTGAAACAAAGCCAACCGTAATACTAGCAAGGTGAATCATGACATAGAATTTCTAAGGGTTCATACAGGGCCTGTTAATTTATTTGTGCATAAAATAGTTATGCATCTTGCAACTTGTGATTTTTATCATAATCAAAAGATACTTTCAATTACATAAGGTTGTTTAATAACTTAATCTGATTTAGAAATTAATCTTAGGCTTGGAACAAAACCAGATTCGAATTAAGGGACATAGATTCGAACGAGGTTAGATTCGAATTTAAGGATATAGATTCGAGCAAGGTTAGATTCGAATTTAAGGATATAGATTCGAATAAGGTTAGCAGATTCGAATATAGCACCCTTCGAGTCTAGGGGAATAGATTCGAAAATCAACACATTCGAGTCTTATGGGAATAGATTCGAAAATCAACACATTCGAGTCTTATGGGAATAGATTCGAAAATCATTCCCTTCGAGTCTAGGGGTTTGGACACAAAAAGTCATAAACGTAATCAATTTCGATCCTAATCTAAAGATGAATTCGAGTTTGTTCATAAATTTCTCGAATCTGTTCATTTTCTCATCAGTTTTCCAGGTCTTTAACTACGAAACTTGAACATAAAAGAGGGAAAAATAGTTACTAACCTTCGTCCAAGCTATATCCTTCGACTATAGGTGTTTTCCAAGCCAAAACAGGTCCTAAACGAGAGCAAAACAGCTTCGAATGAAGAGGATTTGAGCAATTTTGAGTTTGCTCTTTCAAAACCGAACCAAAAGGAAGAAAAGGGGTCGATCTTACCTCGGGACCAAAACGAACATGCAATGACAGATTATTGTAGAGCTCGACGATATCTATCCGATGGCGTATAAATCACGAGAATCCGACGAACCGTTTAGGAGAAAATTTAGAGAGAAGGTGAGGTTGTAGAGAGAGAGAGAGAGAGAGAGAGAGAGAGAGAGAGTGTTCTAAATTGCTAAACCATGAAAATGAGGAGGAAAGGCTCTATTTATAGAAAATAGAGAAAGAATCAGATTTTCTACTGAATTTCTGGAACTGACCAACTTTTATTCATTTTAGTCCATATCGTCAATTTTCACGTTTTTAATTTGTAAATGAGCTAAATTTAATTATTTAATTTATTTCAGCTAATTTGGGGCAAGTTTTCATAATTAATTATAACTTAATATAATTAACTATTTAAAATTCATGTTTTCGGTTGATTACTAATAATTGGACAAAATTGCTTAATTATCCAAAGTTTGATATTGTAATTTATATTTAATAAATTACGGGCTGTTACAGTCTTCCCCCGTTAAATTGATTCCGTCCTCGGAATCGACTAAGACAGAAATAACTTCGGATACTTTTGCCTAATCTCGTCTTCTCGCTCCCAAGTTTGCGCAGATCCCTTATGGTATTTCCATTGAACTAACACCATTGGGATTTCCTTGTTGCGTAATTTCGAAACCTTATGATCGATTATACACTCGGGCTCTTCTTCGTATCGCAACTGCTCGTCAATTTGCACGTCCTTCCATGGAATCGCAGCTTCAGCGTCAATCAAACACTTTCGGAGATTACTAACGTGAAATACATCATGAATCCCAGACATTTCAGCAGGCAACTTCAATCTGTAGGCTTGCAGTCCCACACGCTCGAGAATTTCGAAAGGACCAACAAATCGAGGACTCAACTTCCCCCGTTTGCCGAACCTTACTATCCCTTTTCTTGGCGAAACTTTCAACAACACTTTATCACCAACCTCAAATACAATTGGTTTACGTCTTCGATCATTATACTTCTTTTGTCTGTCTTGAGAGGTCTGAATTCGCTGTCGAATCAATTGTAGCTGATCATGGGCTTCTTGCAAAATAGCTGGTCCAGAGATCGGGCGTTCACCTGTTTCCCTCCAACAGGTTGGAGTTCGGCATCGACGTCCGTACAAAAGCTGATATGGAGGCATACCAATAGTCGAGTGATAACTATTGTTGTAAGCAAATTCTACAAACGGAAGATGAGTATCCCAATTTCCACCGAGATCAATCACACAGGCACGTAGCATATCTTCCAAGGTTAAAATCGTTCTCTCACTTTGCCCGTCAGTTTCAGGATGATAAGCGGTGCTCATCTTAAGTTCGGTACCTAGTCCATTCTGAAAGGCCTTCCAAAAGCGAGAAGTAAATCTGCTGTCACGGTCGGATACTATAGACAGTGGCACACCATGTCCAGTCACGATTTCTTTCATGTACAATTCAGCTAGCTTTTCGAGGCGTTCATCTTCACGTATGGGTAGGAAATGGGCTGACTTAGTGAGTCGATCCACTATTACCCATATAGAATCATGATTCCGCTTAATCCTGGGCAGCTTCGTCACAAAATCCATGGTTATATGGTCCCACTTCCATTCCGGGATCGGCAATGGTTGTAGTTCCCCATACGGCTTCTGATGTTCAGATTTGACTTGTAAACAAGTCATGCAATTTTCTACATATCGACCTACGTCTTTCTTCATTCCAGGCCACCAATATTCCGTTCTCAAATCTTGATACATTTTAGTAGAACCAGGATGTATCGAAAATTTTGACATATGAGCCTCCGACAGAATTTGATCACGAATACCTCCTAACCTGGGAACCCATATTCTATTCATGAACCGTCTAAGACCACGATTATCAAGGGTCAGCTTGGTCACATAAGTAACCATACGCTCGGATTTCAAGTTCTCATCCCGAATGGCTTCAGATTGAGCGGCCATTAACAACTTAGGCAGGGCAGACTCCATAACGACAGAAGTCAAGGCATAACACCGGATATAATGGTTCTGTCCGGATTTGCGGCTTAAGGCATCTGCTACTATGTTTGCTTTACCTGGATGGTAAAGGATCTCACAGTCAGAGTGGCGCAGCGGAAGCATGGTGGGCCCATAACCCACAGGTCCTAGGATCGAAACCTGGCTCTGATACCAACTTTGTAACACCCGAGTTACCACAAACAGTACACGTCATAAAAATACATTTCATTAAGTAATAAATATTACTAATGTCTGATACCACAGGGTCACTTACCTGATTCAATAGAGGCTTAAAGATACTTAATTACAAAATATATTAAAGATTAAATGGTGGTCTAAACTAGCTTCTAAAATCTTCAATCAGAGTGCGGAAGACTGAACAAGCTACCCGAGACCTCAAATATCTTTTCAAAATTAGGCATCAGCAAAAGTCCAAAAATCTGCAATCCACAAGTATCAATGTTCACTTAGCTTGGGACGAACTACCTGCTATGGTCTTAGCCTTATCAGCTTTTCCTGAAAAGAAAAATGTCATGACAGAGTAAGCTAACATAGCTTAGTGAGTTAACAGAGTACCATTAGTTACCATACATATATAACATACTATCAGCTCATGTCAGCAAGTCAACACGTCAGAGACGGCAAAAGATTTGGGAGTCAACCCAAACTGTATTCCCGTGTGTAAGGCCGAAGCCCTACGGGAAGTGTATGGAAACGAGTCAGATAGGAAAGGAATCTGCAGAATTCCTTCCTGTGAATGGAGATCTCGCATTCGGTCCGATCAGATTATGCAGTATGCAGAGGCAAATGTATCAACATTCAAGTAAGCAGTAAGCATGATAAGTATTTACATAAAATGTAAAAGTGAACATGCAATTCAAGGCAATTCAGGTGTCTAGCTTCAGTAATGTCAAAAGTAAGTCTCTATGAAACAATAATGTATTCAAGAAACATGCAGCAATAACAAAAGTTTCCATACAGTTCAGTAACATTCACCAATAAGTATCGAAACATATGCAAGTAATTAATGAAATCTGTCACTCAGAGTAGTCCTTAGTCAGATAGTGCTTAACGAATTAAGCTGTTCAATTTACTCTGTCAAATCGGCGGGTTCCTGCAGTTCAGTTTCAAGTCTGACATATTAATTTCGAGATTGTTACATGACCTATATAATCCTCAATTATATGATCAGGTTATTGTCATTTCTTTAAGCCGAGTCTGGGGTAGTTCCTAACGTCCCAAAGTGAGTCTATTCTTATCAGATTAATATGATCCATATAATTACAGATATATGGCCTTGAAACAAAGCCGATCGCATTATTAGCAAGGTGAATCATGACATACGATTTTTAAGAGTTCATACAAGGTCTGATAATTTAGTTATGCATAAAATAGTTATGCACTTGAAACTTGTGATTTTTATCATAATCAAAAGATACTTTCAATTATATAAGGTTGTTTAATAACTTAATCTGATTTAGGAATAAATCTTAGGCTTGGAACAAAATCAGATTCGAACAGCATCAGATTTAGACAGATTCGAAATTTAGGCAACAGATTCGAATAAGTATAGATTCGAATGGCTTAGATTCGAATGAGCATAATTCGAGTTTAGGATATTAGATTCGAAACACACACATATTAGATTCTAGGGGATAGATTCGAAATTAGCTCTTTAGATTCTAGGGGGAATAGATTCGAAACAACCAATTCAAGTCAAAGAGAGATAGATTCGAAGGCCACACATTCGAATCTAGGGGGGGTTAGATTCGAAATCAACAGATTTTAAACTAGGGAAGATAGATTCGAAGTCAACAGGTTCGAATCTAGCTAATCAGATTCGAGAACAACAATTCCGAGTCTAGGGGGATTAGATTCGAAATCAACACCTTCGAATCTATTCATGAATTTCTCGAATTTGTTCTTCTTGTTCATCGTTTTTCCAGGTTTTATCAACTTAAACATGAACATAAATGAGGGAGAAATAGTTACAAACCTTCGTCCAAGCTATATCCTTCGACTAAAGGTGATTTCCAAGCCAAAACAGGTCTTAAACGTGAGCAAATCAGCTTCGAATGAAGAGGATTTGGGCAATTTCGAGTTTGCTCTTTCAAAACCGAACCAAAAGGAAGAAAACGGGTCGATCTTACCTTAAATCAGGACGAAATCAAACATGCAATGATAGATTCTTGTAGAGCTCGACGATCTCTATCCGTTGACGTATAAATCACGAGAATCCGATGAACCGATTAGGAGAAAAGCTAGAGAGAAGGTGAGGTTGTAGAGAGAGAGAGAGAGAGAGAGAGTTCTAAATTGCTAAAACATGAAAATGAGGAGGGAAGGCTCTACTTATAGAAAATAGAGAAAAAAAATTAGATTTTCTACTGAATTTCTGGAACTGACCAACTATTATTCATTTTAGTCCATATCGTCAATTTTCACGTCTTTAATTTGTCAATTAGCTAAATTTAATTATTTAATTTATTTCAGCTAATTTGGGGCAATTTTCATAATTAATTATAACTTAATATAATTATCTATTTAAAATTCTTGTTTTCGGTTAATTACTAATAATTGGACAAAATTGCTTAATTATCCATAGTCTGATGCTGTAATTTATATTTAATAAATTACGGGCTGTTACAATAAACAGTACACGTCATAAAAGTACATTTCATTAAGTAATAAATATTACTATTGTCAGATACCACAGGTCCACATGCCTGATTCAATTTAAGCTACAAGATACTTAATTACCAAAAATATTAAAGATAAGATGGTGGTCTAATCTAGCTTCTAAAATCTTCAATCAGAGTGCGGAAGATTGAACAAGCTACCCGAGACCGCAATTATCTTTACAAAATAGGCATCAGCAATAATTCCAAAAGTCAGCAATCATCCAGTATCAATGTTCACTTAGCTTGGGACGGACTACCTGCTATAGCCTTGGCCTTATCGGTTTTTCCTGTAAAGATAAATGTCATGACAGAGTAAGCTACATTGCTTAGTGAGTTAACAGAGTACCATTAGTTACCACACATATATAACATACTATCAGTTCATGCCGGTAAGTCAACACGTCAGAGACGGCAAAGATTTGGGAGTCAACCCAATCTGTATTCCCATGTGTAAGGCCGAAGCCCTACGGGAAGTGTATGGAAACGAGTCAGATAGGAAAGGAATCTGCAGAATTCCTTCCTGTGAATGGAGATCTCGCATTCGGGCTTTCATTACGGAAATGAGACCTAAATCCCGAGTCTTTCTATCACCATAAACATAACGTTCACTTCCTTCGGGGTTTCTAATTCTAATTATCCTTTTGGCACAAAGGATTTCAGCATTATTCATCATTAGCCAGTCCATTCCTATTCGTTATTCATCATTGGAGCTTGCAGCCGTAACCTTTGCATTGAAGATTTGGCGGCATTATCTGTATGGAACCAGATGTAAATTATATACAGATCACAAAAGTCTGAAGTATATATTTGACCAAAAAGAGCTGAATATGCGATAAAGGCGATCTATGGAATTGATTTAAGACTATGACTGTGAGATTCTCTACCATCCAGGTAAAGCAAACATAGTAGCAGATGCCTTAAGCCGCAAAACCGGACAAGACCATTATGCCCGATGTTATGCACTGACTTCTGTCGTTTTGGAGTCTGCTTTGCCTGAGTCGATAATTGCCGCTCAAACCGAAGCCATTCGGGATGAGAACTTGAAATCCGAGCGTATGGTTACTTATGTGACCAAGCTGACCCTTGATAATCGTGGTCTTAGATGGTTCATGAATAGGATATGGGTTCCCAGATTAGGAGGTGCTCGTGATCAGATTCTGTCGGAGGCTCATATGTCAAAATTTTCGATACATCCTGGTTCTACTAAAATGTATCAAGATTTGAAGACGGAATATTGGTGGCCTGGAATGAAAAAGGACGTAGGTCGGTATGTAGAGAATTGCATGACATGCTTACAAGTCAAATCTGAACATCAGAAGCCGTATGGGGAACTACAACCATTGCCGATCCCGGAATGGAACTGGGACCATATAACCATGGATTTTGTGACAAAGCTGCCCAGGACTAAGCGGAATCATGACTCTATATGGGTAATAGTGGATCGACTCACTAAGTCAGCCCATTTTCTTCCAATACGTGAAGATGAACGTCGCGAAAAGCTAGCTGAATTGTACATGAAAGAAATCGTGACTAGACATGGTGTGCCATTGTCTATAGTTTCTGACCGTGACAGCAGATTTACTTCTCGCTTTTGGAAGGCCTTTCAGAATGGACTAGGTACCGAACTTAAGATGAGCACCGCTTATCATCCAGAAACCGACGGGCAAAGTGAGAGAACGATTTTGACTTTGGAAGATATGCTACGCGCCTGTGTGATTAATCTCGGTGGAAATTGGGATACTCACCTTCCGTTTGTAGAATTCGCTTACAACAATAGTTATCACTCGACTATTGGTATGCCTCCATATCAGCTTTTGTACGGACGTCGATGCCGAACTCCAACCTGTTGGAGGGAAACAGGTGAACGCCCGATCTCTGGACCAGCTATTTTGCAAGAAGCCCATGATCAGCTACAGCTGATTCGACAGCGAATTCAGACCTCTCAAGACAGACAAAAGAAGTATCATGATCGAAGACATAAACCAATTGTATTTGAGGTTGGTGATAAAGTGTTGTTGAAAGTTTCGCCTAGAAAAGGGATAGTAAGGTTCGACAAACGGGGGAAGTTGAGTCCTCGATTTGTTGGTCCTTTCGAAATTCTCGAGCGTGTGGGACTGCAAGCCTACAGATTGAAGTTGCCTGCCGAAATGTCTGGGATTCATGATGTATTTCATGTGAGTAACCTTCGAAAGTGTTTAGTTGACGCTGAAGCTGTGATTCCTTGGAAAGACGTGCAGGTTGACGAACAGCTGCGATACGAAGAAGAGCCAGAGCGTATAATCGATCAGAAGGTTTCGAAATTGCGCAGCAAGGAAATCCCAATGGTGTTAGTTCAATGGAAATACCATAAGGGATCTGCGCAAACTTGGGAGCTAGAAGACGAGATTAGGCAAAAGTATCCAAAGTTATTCCTGTCTTAGTCGATTCCGAGGACGGAATCAATTTAACGGGGGAAGATTGTAACAGCCTGTAATTTATTAAATATAAATTACAGCATCAGACTATGGATAATTAAGCAATTTTGTCCAATTATTAGTAATTAACCGAAAACAAGAATTTTAAATAGATAATTATATTAAGTTATAATTAATTATGAAAATTGCCCCAAATTAGCTGAAATAAATTAAATAATTAAATTTAGCTAATTGACAAATTAAAGACGTGAAAATTGACGATATGGACGAAAATGAATAATAGTTGGTCAGTTCCAGAAATTCAGTAGAAAATCTGATTTTTTTTCTCTATTTTCTATAAATAGAGCCTTCCCTCCTCATTTTCATGTTTTAACAATTTAGAACTCTCTCACTCTCTCTCTACAACCTCACCTTCTCTCTAGCTTTTCTCCTAATCGGTTCATCGGATTCTCGTGATTTATACGTCAACGGATAGAGATCGTCGAGCTCTACAAGAATCTATCATTGCATGTTTGATTTCGTCCTGATTTAAGGTAAGATCGACCCCTTTTCTTCCTTTTGGTTCGGTTTTGAAAGAGCAAACTCGAAATTGCTCAAATCCTCTTCATTCGAAGCTGATTTGCTCACGTTTAGGACCTGTTTTGGCTTGGAAATCACCTTTAGTCGAAGGATATAGCTTGGACGAAGGTTAGTAACTATTTCTCCCTCATTTATGTTCATGTTTAAGTTGATAAAACCTGGAAAAACGATGAACAAGAAGAACAAATTCGAGAAATTCATGAATAGATTCGAAGGTGTTGATTTCGAATCTAATCCCCCTAGACTCGAAATTGTTGTTCTCGAATCTGATTAGCTAGATTCGAACCTGTTGACTTCGAATCTATCTTCCCTAGTTTAGAATCTGTTGATTTCGAATCTAACCCCCCCTAGATTCGAATGTGTGGCCTTCGAATCTATCTCTCTTTGACTTGAATTGGTTGTTTCGAATCTATTCCCCCTAGAATCTAAAGAGCTAGTTTCAAATCTATCCCCTAGAATCTAATATGTGTGTGTTTCGAATCTAATATCCTAAACTCGAATTATGCTCATTCGAATCTAAGCCATTCGAATCTATACTTATTCAAATCTGTTGCCTAAATTTCGAATCTGTCTAAATCTGATGCTGTTCGAATCTGATTTTGTTCCAAGCCTAAGATTTATTCCTAAATCAGATTAAGTTATTTAACAACCTTATATAATTGAAAGTATCTTTTGATTATGATAAAAATCACAAGTTTCAAGTGCATAACTATTTTATGCATAACTAAATTATCAGACCTTGTATGAACTCTTAAAAATCGTATGTCATGATTCACCTTGCTAATAATGCGATCAGCTTTGTTTCAAGGCCATATATCTGTAATTATATGGATCATATTAATCTGATAAGAATAGACTCACTTTGGGACGTTAGGAACTACCCCAGACTCGGCATAAAGAAATGACAATAACCTGATCATATAATTGAGGATTATATAGGTCATGTTACAATCTCGACATTAATATGTCAGACTTGAAACTGAACTGCAGGAACCCGCCGATTTGACAGAGTAAATTGAACAGCTTAATTCGTTAAGCACTGTCTGACTAAGGACTACTGTGAGTGACAGATTTCATTAATTACTTGCATATGTTTCGATACTTATTGGTGAATGTTACTGAACTGTATGGAAACTTTTGTTATTGCTGCATGTTTCTTGAATACTTTATTGTTTCATAGAGACTTACTTTTGACATTACTGAAGCTAGACACCTGAATTGCCTTGAATTGCATGTTCACTTTTACATTTATGTAAATACTTATCATGCTTACTGCTTACTTGACTGTTGATACATTTGCCTCTGCATACTGCATAATCTGATCGGACCGAATGCGAGATCTCCATTCACAGGAAGGAATTCTGCAGATTCCTTTCCTATCTGACTCGTTTCCATACACTTCCCGTAGGGCTTCGGCCTTACACACGGGAATACAGTTTGGGTTGACTCCCAAATCTTTTGCCGTCTCTGACGTGTTGACTTGCTGACATGAGCTGATAGTATGTTATATATGTATGGTAACTAATGGTACTCTGTTAACTCACTAAGCTATGTTAGCTTACTCTGTCGTGACATTTTTCTTTTCATGAAAAGCTGATACGGCTAAGACCATAGCAGGTAGTTCGTCCCAAGCTAAGTGAACATTGATACTTGTGGATTGCAGATTTTTGGACTTTTGCTGATGCCTAATTTTGAAAAGATATTTGAGGTCTCGGGTAGCTTGTTCAGTCTTCCGCACTCTGATTGAAGATTTTAGAAGCTAGTTTAGACCACCATTTAATCTTTAATATATTTTGTAATTAAGTATCTTTTAGCCTCTATTTGAATCAGGTAAGTGGACCTGTGGTATCAGACATTAGTAATATTTATTACTTAATGAAATGTATTTTTATGACGTGTACTTTTTGTGGTAACTCGGGTGTTACAAAGTTGGTATCAGAGCAGCAGTTTAATCATCAGACTGGCCACCCGATACTTAAACTACTGGTATGGTATGGACTATGTGACTCTGAATTCCCGAACAAGTCACCGAGGCCTAGGGTAACCTAATTAGTAAAGGACTACCCACACCATTTGACCTAAGATAGGCAATTGATGACTGATAGGACGGGGGAAGGACTGACTGCTTAATACTGACTTGACTTGGTGTCAGCCTGACTGACTGCTTTCATAATAATGAAATTAGATGCGATTATCTGACGTAGGTATTATGACTCGAATTGTGCTTATTTGAATCAGGAAATAATAGTTATTTCCTTTATATTTTCAGCCAATGGCTGATAAAAATCCGATTGTTGCTGGTACCTCGACTGTTGGTAAAGCTGCTGATGCTGCGGCTGATCAACATAAAGAATCTGTTCATGTAGAAGACTTAGGCACTGACCCTGAAAATACTGCTAATGACTCAAGCAGTACTGCCACCCCTGTGCCTCCTCAGCAGGCTCAGTTAATAGATCTCGTTCATAAGTTGAATGAGGAAAATCGTAGACAGACGCAGCTGATGATGGATAGAAACCGACTGCAGACTGATATGGCGGTTGAAGACCGATTTAAGGAAATTAGAGACTTGCTTACTAAGGGTAAAGCGGTGATGCAATCTGATGAGGAAAATCAGCGGGAAGTTGACTTTAAGCGCCGTGAAGAAGAACTTAGGTTGCGAGAACTTAAGTTACAGGAGTTAGAACTAAAGCATAAGGAGGAGATGTTAGCGAAGCCCAAGAAAGACCGAAAGAGGAAACATAGGCATGTGTCCTCTGATGAAAGTGAGACTGACTCCTCCGACCATCACGTTAAGGTGGGACGAGGGTGTACGTTCGTAGACTTTAAGAAATGTGGGGCTCGTACATTTGCTGGGTCATCGGATCCTGTAAAAGCTATGGACTGGGTTGCTAATGTAGAGAAAGCGTTTAGACTCTCTAAGTGTAATGAAGAAGACAAGGTCACGTTTTCAACAGGAATGTTAGAAGATGGAGCTGGGCGATGGTGGAAGTCAATTACAAATCCCATGTCTGATGCAATGGAGAAATCCATTACTTGGGATCAATTTAAAATTCATCTGAAAGAGAAATACTGTCCCCAAGATGTTAAGCGCCAAACGGAGAAAACTCTGTTATCTTTTCAGCAAGGTACAAAGTCCGTAACAGACTATGAGCTAGAATTTACCAGGCTCTCGCTATTATCTGATCACCCTGTCGATACTGATGAAAGACGAAGGAATCTTTTTGTGGATGGTTTGGATAGAGAAATTCGGAAGTTTGTGAAGTCTGGCAGACCAAGAAGTTATATAGAAGCAGTTGAAATTGCTAGGGTAGGTCAGCTTGAAATCTATCCGGAGCGAGCATGTCCTTTTATTGCCAAAGCTAGCAAGAAAAAAAATCAGATTTTCTACTGAATTTCTTGAACTGACCAACTATTATTCATTTTAGTCCATATCGTCAATTTTCACGTCTTTAATTTGTCAATTAGCTAAATTTAATTATTTAATTTATTTCAGCTAATTTGGGGCAATTTTCATAATTAATTATAACTTAATATAGTTATCTATTTAAAATTCTTGTTTTTGGTTAATTACTAATAATTGGACAAAATTGCTTAATTATCCATAGTCTGATGCTGTAATTTATATTTAATAAATTACGGGCTGTTACAATCTTCCCCCGTTAAATTGATTGCATCCTCGGAATCGACTAAAACAGGAATAACTTTGGATACTTTTGCCTAATCTCGTCTTCTCGCTCCCAAGTTTGCAGATTCCTTTCCTATCTGACTCGTTTCCATACACTTCCCGTAGGGCTTCGGCCTTACACATGGGAATACAGATTGGGTTGACTCCCAAATCTTTGCCGTCTCTAACGTGTTGACTTACCGGCACGAACTGATAGTATGTTATATATGTGTGGTAACTAATGGTACTCTGTTAACTAACTAAGCAATGTAGCTTACTCTGTCATGACATTTATCTTTACAGGAAAAACCGATAAGGCCAAGGCTATAGCAGGTAGTCCGTCCCAAGCTAAGTGAACATTGATACTGGATGATTGCTGACTTTTGGAATTATTGCTGATGCCTATTTTGTAAAGATGATTGCGGTCTCGGGTAGCTTGTTCAATCTTCCGCACTCTGATTGAAGATTTTAGAAGCTAGATTAGACCACCATCTTATCTTTAATATTTTTGGTAATTAAGTATCTTGTAGCTTAAATTGAATCAGGCATGTGGACCTGTGGTATCTGACAATTGTAATATTTATTACTTAATGAAATGTACTTTTATGACGTGTACTGTTTGTGGTAACTCGGGTGTTACATTGTAAACCTATATGGATCCCTACTGAATGATGAGCAGTCAAGGGAACAGAAAAGAAATGCCTTGGAAATGTCTAAGAGAGGTGCTGCCTTGATGATGAGACAACCTATTGGTCAGGTATGTGATGTGTTCACACAACCTGATCAACAGGTTGATGATGAAAGGGAAGAGATGTCTGAAGAGGAAGACTGTGAAGATCTTGCTGAACTTGATGATGAGCCAACGATTGCAATGCTTGTCAAAAATTTCAACAAGAAGAGGTTTGGTGGAAGAATGCTGCTGAGGAACTCAAATGCTGTCAAAGTAAAACTAAGGCTGAGTGCTTTAAATGTGGCAAAACTGGTCACATAGCTGCTGACTGTGTGTCTAAAGCTGTTGGTCAGTCAACCAAACCATTCAAGACAAACAGGGACGATGGCTACAGGGTTAAGTACCTTATGGCCATGGCTAAGCTTAAAAAGTTGGAAAACTCAGTGGCTTCCTACAAGCAAAAGGGACTCATGGCTGAGACATGTGATTGGGAGGAATCTGACTCATCTTCAGATGAAGAAGTTAACAACTGTCTGATGGCCAACACTGATTTCCCATCAACCAGCAACTTCAAACAAGACCTGGCTGAAGCTGAAGCCTTCAGCAGCTTAGAGTACTGGAATCCCACAATGATGTACAAGGTACAAAACTTTATGGCTTACAGTTCTGATGAAAAAGTAAAAATATTTGAATACATGCTTGTTGATTTAAATTCTGCTGTTGAGAAGCACAATGTTTTAGTGTCTGAAATCTCTAAGCTTAAAAATGATCTTGACATAAAATCCAGTAGACTGGACAGTTTCCATAAGTTGGAAACTGAGCTTGATGAATTAAAACACATCAACTCCATTGTACTAGAAGAAAAGAGAGAGACAGACAAAACATGCAAAGCTTCAAAAGATAGTTGACTCTTGGTGCCAATCTACACAAAAAGTCAGCCATTGCATTCGTCCACAGATCCCTGCACAAATCCAAGCCTATCTAGGAGAGGATCTTGACAAAGCAGCGCCTATTGTTGAGATAAATAATCTGAAGAATGACTTATCCACTCTTGCTGAGCATCTTAGCACTTTTATTCAAAAAGTAAATGGTAAGCTAGTCTTAGCAAACAGGTTTGTCAGCCCTCAAAATACTGACAGCTTGTGTGAAAAAGCTCCAAAAGCTGATGATGGAATGTGTTCTCCATCAAATCAGCCTGAAAAGAGCTCTGCTGGTTCACACAAGCAAAAGAAAGGAAAACAAGCTCAAGCTACAACTGTGGACTCTAAACCTGTAGACAAAACAGGCTCTGGGTCTAAAGCTGATGGTAAGAGACCTGTGAATCCTTTTGATGCTGACCATTTTGAGAAAAAGTTTTCAAAAGGTAAGCAGCCTGCTTTCAACAGGGGTAAGTCTTATGTTGAAAGCAAATCTGCTGTGGTTTCAAATAAGTTTTTAAATCATAGTGGAAAATTGGTTATAAATGAAGGTAAGTCTTTTAGAACCAAAAGCAATGAACATGTTGATAGGCAACATCAATCACATCTCAGTAAGGGCAAAGGCAAAGCAATTGCTCAACCTGAGAAATTTAGGAATAAGTTTCCTAAACCTGTGGAAGGTCAAAGGCCAGTCAAACTTCCTGTGTTTGATATCTGTCCTCCCAAAAAGAGGGAAGAAGATACAGGCAAAGCTGTTGCCATTGTGCCTTCCACCCAAACCGTTGATTCATCTAGAGACAGTAATAAGTTTGCTAAACCTGCTGACAGAATCAACAAAAATATTCCAGAATATGTTTCTGGAGGCTCTTCTTCCAAAAAGGCTAAAAAGAGAAAATGTTATAAGTGTGGGAAGAAGACACATATGGCCAAAGACTGTCTTGAAACTGAGGACATGAGGCCTGTTGACTCTGCTAGTTCCATCATTGCAATAACGAGCAGTGTTGGAAGTAACATATTCAATGAGGATGGTATTCAAGCTGATACCATCCAAATAGGAAATATTAGTGTGGATATCACTGGTCCATCAACAAACGTTGATGAAGTAGGAGAACTCATCCCTGTGATGAGTTCCCCTAAAAATAACTTATATTTTCTTATGACACTCTGCAGGACAAACAACCATCCTAGGTTTGGTACTTGGACAGTGGCTGCTCAGGACATATGATAGGTTGCAAGGACCTGCTGAGTGATCTCAGGTCTGAATAAGGGCCAAAAGTCACATTTGGTGACAATGTACACGGATCCACAGAAGGGTATGGAACACTTCAAGCTGGTGCTGCAGTGTTCAAAAGGGTGGCCTATGTGGTTGGGCTGAAACATAATCTTGTAAGCATAAGTCAACTGTGTGATGCTGGCTACAAGGTTAACTTTGATGAGCACATGGGTTACATATTGGATCCCCAAGGCAAAGTTGTGTTGTGTGCACAATGAAAGAAAGGTGTATATGTTGTGGACATGAAATCTGCTGATCCCACAACTGAAACCTGCTTTATCTCAAGAAGCAATGCATACCTGAACTGGTTAAGGCACAAAAGGCTATCACATATGAACTTCAAGAATATCAACAAACTCTGTAAGAAAGAGTTGGTAATAGGTTTGCCTTCTATAACCTTTGTTAAGGATAAACTCTACACACTTTGTGAGAAAGGCAAGCAGAGAAAATCATCTTTTAAATCTATGCATAATTTCTTTATTGATATTCCTCTCTTCTTAATGCACATGGACTTGTTTGGACCAGTCAGTGTCCCAAGTCTAGGTTGAAGAAGATACACTCTAGTAATGGTTGATGAGTTCTCTAGGTTTACATGGGTGATCTTTCTAAAGAGCAAAGGAGAGGTTGCTAGAGAAATCATTGGATTTATCAATAAGATTGAAATGCTGAACTCAGCTCAAGTAAAGCAGCTTAGAAGTGATCATGGTACTGAATTAAGAAATAGTACTCTTGAGGACTTCTGTGAAGGAAGTGGGATTTCACAGAACTTTTCAGCAGTAAGAACTCCATAACAAAATGGAGTTGCTGAAAGGAGAAACAGAACTGTCATTGAAGCTGCTAGAACCATGCTATGTACATCAGGTTTACCTTCATCATTCTGGGCTGAAGCTGTCAACACTGCTTTCTTCACCCAAAATAGATCCTTGGTGGTGAAAAGGTTCAACAATACTCCCTATGAGTTACTCAAAGGGAGGAGGCCAAACATTAGCTATTTCCATGTGCTTGGATGTCCCTTCTTCATTCTGAATCAAAGGGATCAACTGTAAAAGTTTGAACCCAAAGCTGATGAAGGTGTGTTTGTTGGATATTCTGATGTCTCGAAAGCCTACAGAGTATACAACAACAAGAGAAGGGTGATAGATGAATCTATTAATGTCACCTTTGAATAGTCTAGGAGTGCCTCCACCAAATCTGCACCTGGATCAGTTTCAGGAGAATTCAGCTTTGATGATCTTATGCATTCCATCAGTGAAGAAAAGGACTCAAAAGCTTCCACTACATCCAGAGTGGAACCTGCTAATCATGATGGGCATGATGATGACTATGATGATACACCCTGTGTGAATAAGTGTAATGACATAATTAAACTTAATGTCCTGAACCAATCAATGATGATTTTCCTTGATCATCTGCTGATATATTCAACAATGGGGAGTCATGCTCAACAAGTGAACAGGCTCAAGATATCAGTATGTCTTAAAATCTTGAGAGCTGCTCAACAGGACCTGTTGAAGATACAAATAACTCAGGGGAATCCTCATTGAAGCACGATCCTAAGTGGATCAGGTTTCACCCAAATGATTAAATAATTGGTGACATCAACAAAGGGGTGCAAACAAGATGGGACAACTTAGGAAACTTTTGTATGTTTTCTAGTTTTATGTCCCTAATGGAGCCTAAGAAAGTGTATGAAGCACTTAAAGATACCAATTGGATCACTGCCATGCAAGAAGAACTCAATCAGTTTGAGAGAAACAAAGTATGGAAGCTGGAGGCTGCTCCTAAAGGAAAAATAATAATTGGCACCAAATGGGTTTTCAGGATCAAGATGGATGAGCAAGGTAATATCATTAGAAATATGGCAAGACTAGTTGCTCAAGGCTACAGACAGAAGGAAGGCATTAACTATGATCAAACATTTGCTCCTGTGGCCAGGTTAGAGGCAATTCTTTTGTTTCTAGCCTATGCTGCTCATAAGAGCATGAAGGTATTTCAAATGGATGTGGAGTGTGCATTTTTGAATGGTAAGCTGCAAGAAAAAGTCTATGTCAAGCAGCCTCCAGGTTTTGAAAATGAACATCATCCAGGTTTTGTCTATAAGTTGGACAAAGCCCTCTATGGTCTAAAACAAGCCCCTTGAGCCTGGTATGACACTCTTACTGATTTTTTTATGAGCAATGGTTATTCCAGATGTAAAGTGGATACCACACTGTTCATAAAGAAGGTAAAGTCTGATATTATGCTTGTTCAAATTTATGTGGATGACATAATATTTGGTTCTACGAATGAGTAGTTATGCAAGAATTTTTCACTACTCATGAAATCTAAATATGAAATGAGTATGTTGGGAGAACTTACTTTCTTTTTAGGATTACAGGTTAAACAAACCTCAAATGGAATTTTTTTAAATCAAAGAAAGTATATTTTAGATCTTTTGAAAAAGTTTAAACTTGATCAATGTTCTCCTATCAAAACCTCAATGGCAGCCAATGTAAAGTTGGATGCAGATGCCAGTGGCAAAGGTGTTTCAGTAACAGCTTACAGAGGCATGATTGGGAGCTTGCTATATTTAACTGCTACTAGACCTGATATTATGTTTGCTACCAGTTTATGTGCTAGGTTTCAAGCTGATCCTAAAGAATCACATCTAGCTGCTGTAAAAAGAATTTTCAGATACCTTAAGGGTACACCAGGTTTGGGTCTTTGGTATCCCAAAGACTCATGTCTTGAGCTAACAGGATATTCAGATTCTGATTTTGCAGGTTGCAGGCTAGACAGAAAAAGCACAACAGGTGGGTGTCAACTCCTTGGTGGTAAGTTGATAAGTTGGTGTAGCAAGAAGCAGAACTCAGTTTCTACTTCTACTGCTCAAGCTGAGTATATTATTGCTGGAAGGTGCTGTGGGCAGATTCTATGGATGCAACATCAACTTGAAGACTATGGACTTGTATATAGGAAGACTCCTATTCTGTGTGATAATTCAAGTGTTATAGATATCTCCAACAATCCAGTATTTCATTCCAGAACAAAGCACATTGAGGTCAGACATCACTTCATCAGGGCTCACATCGAGAAAGGTAACGTGGAGGTAAGTTTTATTTCCACAGATGAACAGCTTGCAGACATTTTCACCAAGCCTCTTTATGAAAACAGGTTTAATTATCTTGTCAGCAAGTTGGGCATGTTAAATAAAAGTGACTAAGTGTCCTAAATATTCTAAGATATTATATGTCTACCACTGCTCAAGTTTCTCAGAACAGCTTAGGCAGCACAGGCTATGCATGTTCTACACTTAGCCAATTTCTGAAGACTTGAACAACTTGAGTGTATAGCAGGTTTGACAATATCAGTTTTCACCTCAAACCTGGTCTGTTGATCAAATCTCCAACCTTCTCACTCTCTTAATCTGTCATACAAGACATTGTCTTGTAACCTGGTCAGCTATTGAACATAACCTGTTCTTTCATAGCTAACAGGTTGAATGCACAGCTTGAAGAGTGAACAGCTTGTGATGATCCTGCTCATCACAGGTTTGACAAACAGCTTAGACCATCAGTTTTAATTACCTTTCTTCGCAATTAAATTACTTAATTATTGTTTTTATTTAACTTAATTACTGCGGATAATGTGTGTTAACGTGTGTTAGTGACTAAAAAGGGCTCGAGTGGTCTGACAACCGTTCTAACATGGACAACCGTTCCGTTTTCCGTTAAAGAACATTTCAAATCAACCGCCCAAACTCTTCTCTCTCATACCCACTCACATTCACATCCTATAAATACCCATCTACTGTTTCATCTTCGTCTTCCTTACTACTACCATAACTTCCAAAGAACCCTAAAATTCGACTAAGTGTCTTATGCTCATATCCTCACCACTTTCACTATGGCTCACCAAAATAACCCATTTCTACCAGTATTTGTTGGTGCGGATGTTCAGAAAGACTATTCTGTCACCACAATGCTAACCCTGAAACCCACCAACTACATAGCCAACCTAACCATTCCCAAAAACTATGTGGGGAAAGGTTATGAAGATATGGTTGAGTTTCTTCAAGGTTCACCCTCTGAATTACGCAATGACTGCCACTCCGGGTGTCCTTTACCAGAAGATGGTATATGACTTTTGGTACACCTGTGCCTACGACCCATCAACCAAAATCATAAGGGGAACCATTCTCAACGGGACTCAGACCATTGAGATCACTACCGGTCTTATCAGGGAAGTTCTTCATCTCCCTGTGGCTGAAACTTATGATCGGCCACAACCTGAAAATGATCAGATGGGAAATCTGCTACGTTTCTGTGGTGTAGCAGAACCAAGATTGGAGCCACCCTGTTTAGGAAGGTTCTCTCACCCACTTACAGCTTTCTATTTGCCTCTGTGGTGATGTGCTTCACAAGCAAAGTTCGTTCTTTTGACCATCTTAGCCGTGATGAGATTCCAATAGTCCTACAGCTCGTAAATGGGACTAACATGAACATGGCTTGGTGGATTTTCATGAATTTGAGGAACCTGGTGCAGCAGGAAACACGTCCAGCTGTTGTTCGTTATCCTATGTTTCTGAGCCTCATCTTCAAGCGTGTCTATGGTGAGCATTTGTATAACTCTCAGCCTATGTTACGTACTGCGGTTTTCCCAGTGATTGGGAATCGAGTTTTCTACACCCCTGTACTCGCCAATAAGCCTCCTCTATATACTCCAATGAGAAGGTTGCTTGGTATGGTGGATGGACCCTCTACTGTGAGGGTGGATCCTATGACTGCTCCCCGAGGAAAATCCAAATCTAGGACTAAGTTTGTTAAAAAGGTCCTGGAAAGGATTGAAGCTGAGCCTGTCCCCAAGAAGGCAAAAACAGCTAAGTCCAAGTCTACCACAGCAGCCTCTGTGGCTGAGGGGGAGCAGGATTTTCACCCTGGTTCATCTGTTGAACCTGAGGCCTTTGTGACTGATGCCTCTGTGACACCTGAGACTATGGAACAGACCAACCCACCTGTTTCTGACCCAGTCTCACCACCAGTCCAAACAGAACCCCTTATCACCTCTCCACAACATCCATCTTTCACTTCATCTCTCAGACTCTACAGACGCAAAACCTTAGCCAAAAAGAAACCAACCGACCCAGCTAGCCCCTCTGACCTCTCTCAATAGGAGTCAGTTGAAAAAGAAGCAACCCCTGCTGCTTCTCCTATTTTGGGAGAATCTTCAGAACATTTGGAGCTGGCTTCACTCCAACAAGAGTCTACCTTGAGTCATCCTAGGCCCTCTGGTTCCTCCCAACATGAGCGAGTTATACATATGGAGACTACCACATCAACTATTCCAGCCTCCCAACAGGCTGAGGGTATTGAAAGACAGGAGTTCACTCCACCCCACATTGAGTCCACACAGTCTCCACTCCATACTTCTCCTACACAACCTGAGTCTGCACGACGTGCCAAACCTAGTGGACTAGACCAACCAGTAGATCAGCCTCCAACTTCTGCTCCTCAGGATACAGCTGTTGTACACCCAATAGCTGCCGAAGGACCAACATCCCAAGCTGATGAACCACAGGGAACAGACCATCCCTCTGGTCACGCTACACCTCATATGCAAACTCCATCAGCAGGTTTCACCACTGCTGATGTTGAAATGTACATCCCATCTCCCCATGATGAGGCATCTTTAGACCAAGGTGCTGCTGAGGGAACAACCCCACGCCTTAATGAAGGTGCTGCAACACAAGCAGCATCTGAAAGGCTACCAACTTCTACCCCTTCTCCTGATTAAGCAGCTACAGCCACTGCTGAGGGACCCATTGACCCTTCCAAGCAGGGCCATATTACTTTTGCCCAGGTTATGGAACTTCTGTCCAAAGTCACCCTTCCCTCTCCATCACACCCCCAAACACCTGCCTCATCCTCATCTCATTCATCACCCTCTACACAATCCAAACAGTCCACCCATACTCCCGCATCCCCCAAAGATCTTCCTTTGAAGGATCAGCTTTCATTGCTGACCAACAAAGTTGGATCTTTGGAATAATCTCAGACTCTGTGTCTGCACAGCTCCAAGGATTCTTTGATCTGTTCAAGAATTCCTTTCCAGCCACTCCACAAACTGACCAGTCCTCACACCTACTTGCACTCACTGCACAGCTGCAAAACATCTCCACTACTCTCTTCTCTATCCTTTCCAATCAACAGGACTCTGTGTCCTCCATGATAGCCATATCCCAACAGCTGTCAACTCTCCTCACCAATTGCACCACTATCCTTCCTACTACACTGGCCAGCTTAAACTCTCTAATTGTCTCTCTGTCAAATTCTGTGTCAGCAAATCTTGATGATGTGCAGGACACTCTTAAGTTACATCTTGCACAGCTTCAAAGTTTGCTGTTCACAGAATAGTCAAGCTGTCCTCAATTGCTGATTCCCAATCCTCTTCTCTTCAGTCCTGCCTTACCTGGCGTGCAGAGGTTAAGGATAATCTGACTTTATTAGTGCATAGCATGGTTGGCTCCAAACCTGCTGCCAAAACTGCTTCTAACCCTGCTGAATCTATTTCTCCAGGCAGACCAGTTGTTGAAGGTTCTGGTACATCTCCTTCAAAGGGGGAGAAGTTGTCTGCCTCAAAGACTAAGTCTAAGGGGGAGAAAACCTCTTCTCCTTCTAAGGAGAAATCGGCATCTGTTGGTCAAGCAGCAGGTGCATCACAAACAGGTCCAGCTGCAGATGTCTCCCATCACACCGAAGCTGCCCAGCCTACTCAGGCTGGATTTCCAAACCTTGCACAAACTAAGGGGGAGGAATCCATTACTGGGGACAGGCCAGGCAGAAGGAGGCATCTGATTTTAGAAGAAGAAGAGGAGGAGGAGGAGGAAGAGGTTCCTGAAGCTGTTTAAACTATAACAGCCAAAGGAAAGGAGAAAGCAGCTTTTGACCCTGATCATCAAAGAGCAGCGCAGCTAAAGTTTGACAAGACAAGGGCTAAGGAAATGGGTGTTCCTATGGAGAGATACTATGAGTTCAGAGATGAACAACCCCAAGCCCTGGAAAGACTAAGAAAGGAAGAAGCCTCAGCCAAAGCTGCCAGATCCCTTGCATTCAAAGAGGCAAGCAAAATTAAAATGCCTTCTTTGGATGTGCAAAGAAAACTACTTGAAGCTGCTAAAGAGTCTGCGGGTGAGAAGGAAGGTGAGAAGGAAAAGGGTGCTCCGGTCTCTTTGACCAAGTCTAAGCAAGCATCCTCTGCAAGAGCCCAGATGCACTTTGACAACTTGGCAAGGAAAAAGTTCTTTGATGTTGCTGACAGAAGACTTGCCAAGTAATCTATTGTCAAAGTTGTGCCCATTTCAAGAAAAGGCAAACAGTGGAAGCTACAGATAACCAGAATGGGTGCAACAGGCCGGAATCATATGATTACACTGATGTTGCACAGATGGGATACAGAGAATGGGTGGAGTAGGCAGTTGCCCTGAGCCGGTCTAAGTCTGAAACGGCTAAGACTATCAGGGCATATGTCAAAAAGCTGATGGAAAGGGTGAAAGACATTGGCCTGATCTCAGAAGAACTAAGTAAGGGTGTCCCAGTGACTTACCCCAAAATAAAGGCCAAGAGGAACAAAAAGGATTCGGAGCTGAAGGAATTCCTTATCTTGATTGAACAAGGTGATTATGCAGTAGAGATCAAAGGAGTTGACCACAGCCTGCCCAATAGAGTAGAATTTGAAGAAGGCAAGCTGATTGAAGAACCTGAGCTGGGGGCATTTTTTGTAGATCCCCTGACAAAGAAGAAGTGCTTTCAAAGAGCATCAGACCTAGACAAAGTTGGTCTCAAACAGCTTGTAGCATTCAGACTTGCAAACTCCTTCAAGCAATGCATAAAGTGGAGAGCAACCATGTGGGATCAGCTCAGAGGCTTCTATGAAAGAGGGGAGCTTCAACATCCTAATTTCATGTTCCTCAGAGTTGAAACAGAGGATTTGGAGGAAACCAGGGATGAGCTTGAGAAAATGTTTGAAGAAGGATTGCCACCACCACTGTCTTGAAGTCCATCTACTATCTGAGTAGGTGAAGAATGAAAGCTGTCCATCAGTTGGACTAGCTTACCATTATTCGCTCCCATTATCAAAAGTCCAACTTGTTGAATTTATGTACATTAGTTGTAACTCTTATTTTTGCATCAGTTGTAATATACACCAGTACATCAGTTGTACTTTTGTAAAAACATATGTTGTTCATGTAATTGAAAATCAGTATATATATAAACTGATCTTTTACTTTACCTTGATGTTGTATGTTCATTTAAGCAAAATGTATTGTAAAAATATAGTGGTTATTGATAAAATCAGCTTAGACTAATTATTGCAAATAGGGGGAGATTGTTAGGAACAAAAAGGCCTCAGTCAAACCTGCTCTACAGCTTAGGGGGAGATTTCTAATCAAACCTATTTGATGCACTTGAAGGTATAAATTAAGGACTATTTATGCCTTATTGAAACCTGAAAAGTGATTTGCAATATCAGCCAAAGCTGTTTACCCTGTTGCATTCGTTGCAACAAAGGCAGTTTGTCCAAGCTGTTCTGTCTGCTGAACAGGCTGGACATAAACTTTCTACGCTGATCTATTCTGTTGAGCAGCTTGGACAGATTCTAAGTGTTCTGTTCTTTGTGAACAGGCTAAACACTTTATGAAATATGTTTCCAAGTCCTCATGTATTTTTTTGGCTACAAGATCAGTTTACAAGTCAGAGACAAAGTGGAAAACAGTAACTTCAAAAGCCTGTCTACGTTGTTCTGTTACATGAAGACAAACGGATATCCGAAAAGGGTGACAGACCTTTTCTTATATCAAAATGGCCTTAACAAAAGAAGAAAGATGCAAAGTTGACATTCCTCTTTTGGTTAAAGCGTTATTCAACAGTGACAAAAAGAAAAGACAAAGATTCTGCCATATGAAGACAAATCTACTTTATCAGAATGTGCAAAAAAGGTGTTTTGTCTTTTTGGAAAGACATCCCACTATCTCATTGTCCAATGAAGAAGCTTCACCGAGATTCTCAGTGAGAGTACAAAAGGAAGCTTCTAAGGATTGTGAGATAACCAAGAGTGAGAAATCAGATCGTGCATTAAAGTGCGTTTTTTTATGCATGCAAGTCTGCTTGAATATAACAGTACGTGTGTCTAAGCTATTCATTCTTAAGTTGTCCATCTGTGTCTTGTAAAATCAGTGATTTCATCTAAGTGAGTGTATTCATTGTATCTAGTCTGATTGTGTCTTAGATTAGTTGACACATCTGTTGTATCTGTCATCTCAGCTTGAAGCTTTCTACAGTCAAGCTTGTTTGTAATTAATATTTGTTAATAGTATACACAAACATTAAGAAAAGAGTGTTGATTCTCAATTAGCTGTATTCACCCCCCCCCCCCCCCCCCCTTCTACAGCTTAGAACAATACTCCAGGGAAACCTTTTGGGACCTACATTAACCCTTTAGCCATCGTCCTTATTTGTCTTGTATGGTTTGGATGTTGAGCCAACAGCTTTAGGCACATAGTTAGCAGCTACATGGCTTGTTTTGCCATATTTAAAGCACTAAGCCTTAGTTTTGTCAAATGCTTTCTTTTTTATGGCACTTGACTTCTTTTGCAGCATCTTTCCAGTAAACCTCTTCTTAATAAATTTTCTGACAAGCATAGCTATCATTTGCTTATCATCAAATTCAGTAAGATCTTCACAGTTTTCTTCCTCAGAGAATTCTTCCATTTCATCATCAGCCTGTTGATCAGCTTGTGTGAACACATCACACACCTGACCAGCAGGTTGTCTCATGCTGGCCACTAAGGCAACACCTCTTTTGGACATCTCTAAGGCATTTCTTTTCTGTTGTCTTGATTGTTCATCATTTAGTAAGGATCCATACAGATTTACAAGATCTGTGCCTTTGATGGTGCCTGAGTTTCATAGAATAGTGGAAAAATAATTCCATTCCTCAGGCAGAGTGTCCAAAAACTAGTTTACCAGAGTTAAGTTGTCCTTAGTGATCCCTGCAGCTTTCAAATCATTAATTAGAGCAGTGAATCTGGTATAAGTTTCAGTAAGAGACTCTTTTAGCTTTGCAAAGAAGAGTTCATACTGTCTAACAAGATTGTTGATCCTGTTATCCAGTGTGATAGTGGGACCATCATAGACGGTGCACAAAGTATCCCACATCTCCTTTGCAGTCTTCGTTTTCTCAACCTGTTTGAACACATGAACGGGAAGAGAAATAACCAGGTTGTTGCTGGCCTTTGCATCAAGAGCAACCAGCCTTTTGTCTTCATCAGACCATTGAGCTTTTGCCTTTTTAAAGGTCATAATTTTAGGAACAACTCCTTCAACAACTAAAGTGATAGTATTAAAAGAAGTTGGCACATAGGGACCTTCCATTACTATCTCTGGTAGTTGCACATCCAGATTCTCTAAATAGAGCATCATGTTGCACTTCCATCAAGAGAAGTTCTGATGATTAAACTTGGGGGGTTTTGCCATTGAATCGTTGTCATAGTAGGAGGAAGAGCTGGCAACACTGTTGTCTATGGTGGGAAATAGGGAGAATGAGAGATCTAGAGTTAACACACTCTCTGTCTGCTCTGATACCAGTTGTAGGTCCCAAAAGGTTTCCCTAGTATGTTGCTCTAAGCTGTAAAGGTGGGGTGAATACAGCTATTTAAAATTCAACACACTTTTCTCAATGTTTGTGTATATTATCAACAAGTGTTAATTACAAACAAGCCTGAACTGCCGAATGGTTCAAGCTTAGATGACAGATACAACAGCTGTTTAACTCTCAGACTAGACACAATGAATACACTCACTATGATGAACTCACTGTTTACAAGACAGACAGATGGACAGCTTGAATATGAACAACTTGGAAACACGTTACTGTTTTATTCAAGCAGACTTAAATGCATGAAAACACACTTCTTTGCACGTTCTGAATATCATGCTCTTGGTTGTCTCACATTCCTTAGAAGCTTCCTTTTATACTCTCACTGAGAATCTCAGTGAAGCTTCCTCATTGAACATAGAGTTGTGGCATGTCTTTCCAAAAAGACAAAACAACTTTTCGGCACGTTCTGACAAAGCAGAATTGTCTTTACATTGCAGAATCTTTGTCTTTTCCTTTTTGTCTCTGTTGTAGAAGGCTTTAAGAGGAATGTTAACTTTAAACCTTTCATCTTCTATTAAGGCCATTTTGATATAATAAATGGTCTGTCACCCATTTCAAATATCCACTTTGTCTTCATGTAACTGAACAGCATAGGCAGTCTTTGCAGCTTCTGTTTTCCACTTTGTCTTCGACTTTGTAACTGATATTGTAGTCTAAAACAATACATGAGGACATGGAACATATTCCATAATGTGTTTAGCCTGTTCACAAAGAACAGAACACTTAGTATTTATCCAAGCTGCTCAACAGGTTAGAGCAGCGTAGACAGTTTATTTTCAGCCTGTTCAACAGAATAGAACAGCTTGAACAATTTGCCATTGTTGCAACAAATGCAACAGGGTAAATAGGTTTGACTAATATTGCAAATCTCTTATCAGGTTTCAATAAGGTATTAACAGGCCTTAAATTACACCTTCAAGTGCATCAAACAGGTTTGATTAATAATCTCCCCCTAAGATGTAGAATTGGTTTGACTGAGGCATTTTTGTGCCTAACACTCCTCGTTCGAGTTGAGTCCTTATTAATTTGAGTTTCATCATAATTTTGACTGTTTGACATTAGCTGCTTCAATTGGACATAACTTTTGACTGGAACATCGTTGGAAGGCATACCGTACGTCAAATCGAAGCTTGAACCGATATCTACGATTTCTAGAACCGAAGGGTAACTTTCAAGGCCCAGTTCCACTCCAGACAAAAGTTACTGGCAATTTTCTGCAGAAAAGCTGAAATTTCAACGTCAAAAAGTCATTTCAGGCTGATTTTTCGCAAGTTATCATTTACTGATATAGTTTTCAAAGTTTTATCAGAATTCACTCAGTTTTCCTAAAAGATCTTGGAAATTTAATTTCAAGCAATTCAATATGTTTCAAGCTAACTTGACAGCCAAATATATTCAAATTCGAGAACTCAAAGCTACAACTGATGTTTATGAAGAGCCAAAGATATACAAATTCGAGAACTCAAATCTACAGCTGATGTTTATCACGAGAGATACAAGCTTGATCAGGTAGTGGTTCTTAAACTTAAAGAAGATTTATCTAGTGTTGAAAATCAAGTTAAAGTGTTACTAAAGAAAATGTTGAACTCTTAACAAAACTAAAGTCTGCTGAATGTGACATAAATGTTTTAATTTTTGAAAAAGAAAAACAAAACACTAAGAGTTGTGCTCATCAATTGAAAATATCTGAATTACTTAAAGAACTTGATGAGCTGAAACAAGAAAATTTTCAGACTGCAACTCTACTCAAATATAATTTGCCTGATGAAAGAAAGATGTTCTTAATAGAAGAACAATCTTTTAAAACTTATTTCCAATCATTTGATAATGACAGAAATTCTTATTTGGTCATTATCAAGGGATTAGAAGATCAGATATTTCATCATACCAAAAAAATTAATGATTCTCCTTCTTCAAAAGAATCAAAGGTTGAGATTCCTTCAGTTTGTTTAAAATCCAAAGTTGATCATTCTGATTTATCCACAGAAAGTGAAAAGAATCCAACTGAATTTTCTAAATTTGATACTTCTTCCGATCATAAACTTAAATATCTTTTAAAGATACACAGAGGCAAAGATAAAGTTTTTGAACAACTTCCGCTAAATATTTACACTAGTGAATCGTCAAAGTTAAATTTTCTTAAAGTTATTGGAAATACTGGTTATTCTTCACAAAAAAGAATTTCACAAAAAAAAACACCAAGTTTTAGCATAAACAGGCTAGAACTCGACAGTTATTCATAAAGAAGACTTTGCAAAAGTCTGATCATACAAGTTTCTTTAGAAATTCAGATATTCAATTTTCAAATACTCAAAGAAATTTGTTATTCGCTTTTGAAAGAGAAGCTGATTGTTATAATCTGCATTGGGTACCTAAACCAAAGTACCAGTGGATACCAAAACCCGTTTTGAAATGGGTACCCAAGAGCGCTAACAAGTCTGGATCCAAATCTTGTTGGATACCAAAGACATCTTAAATTTTGTAGGTTATAGGTTTCTTATCATTTCAGATAAGAATCCGTTCTTAAATTCAACATTGGCTCCTGTTCAGTTCAGTTCACGAGCCGTTCTTATATTCCATTGGTATTTATCGGAGATAGTTTTTGTACTTCTCAGGACAGAACCAGAATTAGAGGCTTTCAGATCACTTCCGACCGAAACCCGTTCTTTCAGTTTAAAATGGTTTTTAGTTAATCTAGACTAAAACCGGTTCTTCAGTTTAATCATATGGCTTCCAGATCATTACAGAATGGAACCCGGACTTCAAAGAAATGGCATCTAATTATTTTCAAATAGAATCCATTCAAGTAGTTTTCAGTTACTTCAGACTAACACCAGTTCTTTGTTGCAAAAAGATTTCTGTACACATCAATGCAGAACCCGATTTTCAAATCCAATGGCTTCTAGTAAAAACTGACTAGAATGCAAATGGTTTCTCCGAGTAGATACTGTGCTACAAAGCAAATGCTTCTAATCATTTTCGATTTAGAACCCAATTCTGAAGGACGAATTATTCTGGAATTCTTGCCCTGAATTTAACTCCAATGCTGCATTGAATAAGAGGGAGTTTTATTTTAGTAATTTTTTTTGCTCCTGATTAATTCTCTCTGAGTTGACTGACTTAGTGTGCTTATTTCCAGGGGGAGTTTCAGACGAACTGGGACGAAGACATTTTTCTAAAGTTGTGTGTAATTTTCACGAACAAATCTTATGCACCCATATAAACATTTTTGAGCTGAAAAGCAAAATATTTTCATAATCTTCTGATTCTCTGAACCGCTCATTGAGATTAGTTTATCTCATCTCTTTGATGTTCAAAATCTCATAGCTTCTGAGATTCTCTTTAATATTCTCTCGTACAAAGAATTCTCCCACATTCTCCTTGAGCTAATTCTTTCATAACAAGTTTGATTCATTTCATACATTATATCAGATTGTACATTTCATTCTAATATCTCTAATTTCATCTCGTAGTTCATCTGGGCTAAATTTCTTAGTATCCCATGAGCTTCTAAATTGAAACTAATTCTGCCGACTTCGATTATGCACTAAAATGAGTGATAGGCATATATATCGCTTCTATGGTCTAACCAGAACCGGAAAACCTACCCAAGAAGCAAACCACTTACAGTTTGTGTGGGTAAGGGTTCTTTAGGTCTATTAGTTGAGAAGTGTCAGTTATCACGGGATACTGACAGGGTTGAGCAAAGTTAAAATGCAAATGAGAGGGATATATCGAAAGGAGATGGTGGTGCATCTGATCATGCTTTCGTTATAAAAGTTACTGAATTTATTTCTCAAAAGTGAGCCGGAGGGAGCTTAGTTGAAAAATGTTGAGATCTGAGAGTTGAGAAAGGAGTTGAAGAAAATAAAATCCTACCTACACTGTGTCGGCTGCGTAAACCTCATAATCTATCAAGCCCTAGGTGACTTGATATTGAAAAAGACATCATGAACCCAGTGACGCAAAATACAATTTTGAAAAGCAAGCCAGAGAAAAGCATCGTTGAGATATTACCTTTCATCCTAATCTCATCTACTGAAAAAGGGGGCCTCTTGATCACCTGAAGAGATTTTTAGGCAGAATTGGCATAATTATTACCCTGAGGATTAAGCTGGCAAAAGATATTATCCTCCCTATAAAAAAAGAAAAAAGAACGTATTCTGAAGCCAAATGCTCTTGGATGGGTAGTTGAATAGAGGGAGAAATCATTTTTTTTTCTCCTTCATATTGAATGTAGTCTATCACTTTGAGATCATGAGAACCTTGTGAATTGATATATATTATGGCATGCATCTCTGAGTAGAGTGGCATGGCCAAACATCATCCCAGAAATGAATCAGCTTACCATTGCCCAACCAAAGTCTAGCCCAAGTTCTGCCTGAAAGTCTTTCTGTATCATATAAGACCTTTCTAGATGCAGGATATGTAAGAGGTGGGTTGGTCAATCCATTTTTTCCATTGGAGAGGTACTTAGCAGCCAAATATGAGCACCGTGGCTTCTTATTTTCCTTTGGAAATAGCCATAGCCACTTCATAAGAAAGGCTGACTTGGTTGAAGTCCACCTCCTTCGTTAAGGTGATTAAAAAAATCCAGACCATAAAAAGAAAAAAAAATATTTTATGTTTTGTATGGGATCCTAGTAAGGATGAACATGACGAGGTCTTATTTCATTACTTTTTCTTATTTAAATTCAAGCATATCTATCTCAATCTTGTGGAAATTTTATCTTCAAATAACATTTGAAGGAGTAGGGAAGGCTACTCTTGGAATTAGGACTTAACCCCACCAACCACTCAGTTATCTCTAGAAAGATCTCTGTTTCAATAATCACCCAAATATAGCACATTTCGGTCGATATATCATTTGGATATTATTTATATTGAAACAAGGAAGACATTTGCTCCGGTCTCCGACTTCATTTGATGCACATTGTGTCTAGAGCTGTGCTAGTACATCCTGTGTGACGATAGCAGTCTAAGTATAGATAGCATTTTGTGTAAGTCAACTTACTTGATATTGAATATTAACAAGTGTTTGATATATGTTTGATTATGTGTGTTTGATATTGATTGTTTGTATGTTTGAACTTGGTGTAATGTATTACAAGAAGTTCAAACATAAAGTTCAAAGATAAATTCAAACATAAGATAAAACATAAGTTCAAACATAAGTTTGAATGATGAGGTTCAACTTTAGGTCTAGATTCGAATTTGTCTAGGAGGACAAGTTCGAATAAGGCCTTGGGCCAGATTCGAATTTGTCCTAGACAAAGTCGAATCTGTCAGTATAATTAAGGGTTAATTCGATTAATTATTAGACTTTGCAGAATTTGTCAGATGATTAGCAGAAGGCGATCTCGAACTTGATTGCAATCAGATTTCATGAGGAGAGAATCATCGTGTCGGGGCGTTCTAAGTTGTTCGTCTATCACCGTGGTAATATCCGTGTTACGGTGTGCGTGATATATCCGTCAAGCCACTAACGAGGATTCCGCACTCGTTTGAAGGTGTCGCGTCAAGATAGATCTGTAGTGTGCAGACCTTACAAGTGGTATCAAAGACATTGGGTGTTCGTGGTGTTCTTCGTGTTCACTAGAAACATCTGTGGTTTCTTGACATTTTGGACGATTAAAATCACATTCTTGGAGAATTTCGAGTCTTTCAAGTAAGATATCGGAAAATAGTTTGCATTAGTTAAAGTTTTTGGTCGAAATCAATATTTTTAGCCTTAACAATATTGGTTTAATCTGAAACCTTGAAAAAATCGAATTATTAGATGTTTTTCGAACTTGCGACGCTCGAACATCAAGGGGGTATTAGGGTTTACTCAAATTTCGAGTTTGTCAGAAAAATACGCTCCTTTCGAAGTTCCTTAGGGTTTGATTCGAGTTTGGCCAATTCGAATTTGCTCAGATTTCGAATTTACTCTAAATTCGAATTCAGGATTTCGAATTTAGTCTAGCTTTCGATTTTGTCATCTATTTCGAATTTAGTTGGACTTAAACCTTAATCTCGAATTTAATTTCAAACCAGTTTAAAATTAATTAAGTTCGAACTTACTCAAGTTCGAAAGAGTTAATTTAAATTTATTTCGAATTAAATTAATTAAGTTTTAAATTCAAAATTTTTTGAAACAATGACAAGTCTACAAAGGTTTATTGAGATGGACCACGAGGTCGAAAAAGCAAATTCTCCACCAATGTTGATGAAATTGGTGGATTATTATTGGTGGAAGGATAGGTTCGGCGACTTCGCTAGATTTAATGATATGAGGATGTGGATTTGTATAGATGAGGGATACATTCCATCTACGGCAGAGGTTGAAGGACGTCAAAGAGTCTTGTGATATTCAAAGATGAAGGACGATGATAAGAAGCTTTATGAGGCCGAGAACCGGGCATTCGCTATCATTAGAATGGCTTTACCTCAGGAGATCTTGCACACTTTCCGCAATCAAAAAACAGCAAAAGAGCTGTGGGATGCTTTGGAGAAAAGGTGTGAAGGTAATCCTAGGGTCAAGAAAAATAGAATGGAAATGCTCAAGCAGCAGTTCGCGATATTCAAGGCTTTGAAAAACGAAAAGCTGGATGAGACCATTACTAGATTCTATCACCTACTGACTGAGTTAGACAACCACGATGTGGAGTATAGTGAGACAGAGAAGATTGTCAAAATTCTAGATGCTCTACCAGCCAAATGGGAAATGTATGTGGCGCTGATAAAACATGATGAAGACAAGTTCTATACTCTAACTCTAGAAAATGTCATAGGAACGCTGAGGGCCTATAACTTTGAATTGCTGAAGAAGGAACGGGATTACGACCAAGTACAGGATCCGGATATGTATTTCGGAAAGTCCAAACCTTCAGGGGCAAGTGACGTGAAGACGGCTACAACATTCTTTTCAGGAGAAACATCGACTCAGGTTGAAACAGAGGACTCAGTGAGTCGGGCTTTCTTAGGGTTTTCTGGACCGGAAGAAAAACCAACTCAGTCTACATCAACATCTCAAGGATATTCAAAGATGCCGATGAGTGCAAAATCAGCTGAAGACCATCTGAATCTGTTGGCTTCATTTGTGGCCGCCTATGGCAATTGCGTTCAAGGGAAAATCAACGATCCTGCGCTTTGGGATGAGGATTATGATCAGGTGGACCCTGATGATTTAGAGGAGATGGATCTGCAATGGCAACTGGCCATGGTAACTCAGCGAGTTAAAAGGTTCATCAAGAGGACGGGCAGAAATCTCAATGTCAAAAACAATAAGATTGGGTTTGATAAATCCAAAGTTAAATGTTACAACTGCCAAGGGTTAGGTTACTTCGCTAGAGAGTGTCAAAGACCCAAAGTCGAGAACTACTAGAACCAGTACCAGAATCAATCTCAAGGGAGATATCAGCAGGGTAGTTCAAGCAGTCAGGCGAATGTAGCTGGTCTGTTATCCAATGTCACATCTGACAGACAGCTTGATGGAACATATGACTGGAGTACACATCCAGAGTCGAACGCTAGAGCCTTTATGGCTGAAGTAACCGAGACTGGAAGTGTCGGAGCAGAGGAAAAGACAGGGGACAACAATCAGAATGATATCGGTACTATGTCGGTAGAAAAGTCAGAAGATCAGACGATTCTGGAGTTCGCCGCACAGATGGCCAATGTAGAATCTAATGACGCCAAGGTAATTCTGAATTTCTCTGTCATCCGTGATTTATGTATTTTGTGTGCTATGTCCAACGACAGATTAAACTTAGTACTAGAATCACATCAAACTATAACTGCTCAGAATGAATCCTTAAAATTAGACAACGCTAGCCTATTAGATATCAAGGAAGACCTTAGGAATAAGCATATGGCAGATGCACAAGATGTTATAGTTCTAAAAGACAAGCTGCGTGAGCTGTGTGTTAGATTAGAACTGATGTATGAGCATGTTGAGGCATTGACCAAAGAGCTTAAGATCAAAGAAGTAGAGCTAGCTGAATCTAAGGTTAAGGCAGCCAAGGTAAACAGTAAACTAGAAAATTTTAGGAACTCATCACTCAACCTAGGGAAGATCTTAGATGCACAGCGTCAGTCTATGAAACCTGTAGGTCTAGGGTATCATGAGAGTCCTCCACCTTTCAATGATAACTATGTACCTCAACCTCAGTAGAAAACTGAAAAACCAGTTAACTCAGAGGTAGAACCTGAACCTATGTCTGAACCAGTTAAGGATAAAGAAGCTAAGGTGACTAGTAATAATGTCAACGTTAAGAAGGTCAAACTTGTGCCATCCTCTAGTGATAAGCCTGTAGGACAAGCCAAAATTGACTTTAATGATCAAGAGGAGGAACCAGTCACTATAGTTGAGATGAAAGAACAAGGCACTAGTGAGACAGCTAAGTCAAAGGGCGCACACAAAAAGTCGATTGACAAAATGTCTTGCTTTAGATGTCATGAAAAGGGACATGTTGCTTCTAGTTGTCCACATAGGAAAGTAGACTCTGCGTCTAAAACTGGAAAGCCGGAACAACATAAACCTTTTACAAGTGTTGCAAGCACAAGTAGTTCTCATAACACCGAGAAAACTGTGCAAGCCACACCAAAATCTACTGTGAAACAAACACCTGTGTCAGGTCGAACCAAAGAAGTGATTAGGACTAATTCACCAAATAGAGTCATTAATCAATCTAGGTCAGGACCGCAACAAAATTATAGGAGTACTACACCTAGTAGAGCCTACACTCCGGTTAGGTCACACACTCCTGTAAGACATCAAACACCAGGTAGAGCTCAGTGATATCAATCGGAAATGCCTTATAATCGAAAATATTCAAGTGCTCCACAGAAAATGCCTACACAAAGGCCGAGAGTGAACGTATATCACTTTGCACCACAACACACTCTCAATCAAACACCCAAGTCACCTGAAAGGAGAGATGGGTATTTGAAAGAGTTCAAGTACGTGGACGAGAATGGTATTACCAAGTCAGTCATCGCTTGGGTTCCCCGTGATAACTAACCTCTTTTCATTCATGTGCAGGAGATAACTACAGGTCCAAACAACAAGTGGTTCGTCGACAGTGGTTGCTCTAGGCACATGACAGGGGAAAGAAGTCTACTCGCAGACTTCAAGGGAGGGAATAGGGGATTTGTATCGTTCGCTGGTAATAAAGGAGGAAATATCACCAGTACTGGAGTGGTCACTAATGGGACTATCAAACTGGATCAAGTTTATCACGTTGATAAACTGGTTCACAATCTCATTAGTGTATCTCAAATCTGTGATAAGAAGAACTCAGTACTTTTCACTGATACTGAGGAGTTAGTGCTGAAACCGGGATTCAAAGTACCTGAAGATTGGCAACTGATGAGGGCTCCAAGGAAGAATGACCTGTACATGCTGGACATGAACAAGCCAGAATCTTCGATGGGACCAATATGTCTACTATCAAAGACTTCAGAGACTGAATCCGTTTTATGGCATAGACGCATGGCGCACTTGCACCTGAGAAAGATGAATTACATTACTAAAAATGGATTGGTGCAAGGTGTTCCAATGAAGAGTTTTCAGTCTGAGGACATGTGTCTGCCGTGCAAGAAAGGAAAACAACACAAGAAGGCAAAGAAATCCAAGACTCAGAACTCAATAGCTGCCACGTTCGATTTGTTGCATATGGACCTGTTCGGACCAATCAACAAATGGAGTATAGGTGGTAGTTGGTATTGTTTAGTTATCACTGATGATTACTCACGATTTTCTTGGGTTTTCTTTTTAGGTACAAAGGACGAGACAGCTGCCAAGCTAATCGGGTTTTTAGACCAAGTGGAAAACTCTTACGGAATGAGGGTAAAACGTATCAGGGGTGATAACGGAACGGAAATTAAAAACACGGTTATTGGTGTATATTGCCTATCAAAGGGCACAGTGCATCAATTTAGTGCACCATATGAGCCACAACAAAATGGGATGGCCGAACGGAAAAACAGGACTTTGATTGAGGCAGCAAGGACCATGCTTTCGGTTTCAAAGCTTCCTACCTTGTTTTGGGGAAGTGAATACCGCGTGTCATGTTTTAAACAGGGTCCTTACTGTCAAATCAATAAACAAAACATGTTATGAAGTTTTGAATAAAAGGCCACCAAATTTAACTGGCTTCGAACCATTTGGGGTACCATATACATTAATGAAAACAAAATGGTGGTACACCCTGTGTGACGATAGCAGTCTAAGTTGTGTTAGCATTTTGTGTAAGTCAACTTACGTAATATTGAATATTGACTAGTGTTTGATATATCTGTTTATGTATGTTTGATATTTATTGATTGTATGTTTGAACTTTATGTAACGTATTACAAGAAGTTCAAAAATAAAGTTCAAAATTTATTCAAACATAAGTTAAAACAGAAATCAAACATAAGCTTGAGAGTGAAATTCGAATTTGGTCTAAATTCGAATTTGCACATACGGTAGATTCGAATTTGTCAAGTGGACAAATTCGAATGGGCCTTGGGCCTGTTTCGAATTTGTCCTAAGATAAACTCGAATTGGTCAGTATAATTAAGGATTAACTTGAATAATTATTAGACTTTTGCAGAATTTCGAAGAGTGATTAAGCAAAGGCGATCTCGAGTTTACTAGTATTCAGAGAGTGTTTTCGGAGAGAATCATCGTGTAGGTACGTTCGTCGTCGTTCGTATAACGCCGTGGTAGTCTCAGTGTTCCGTGCGTGTGACCTTACCGTCAAGCCGCTAACGAGGATTCCGCACTCATTGGACAGTGTCGCGTCTAGATAGATCCGTGAGTTCAAGACCTTACGAGATACAAGCGCATAATGCATATATTTACAAAGAGAATGTAGAGTTGAAGACATTTGTTGGGAAGATTGAACAAGAGAATCTTGAGTTGAAGACGTTTGTTGCAGATCAGGCTGCCGAAATCCGCACGATGAGGTTCCTTATTGAGCAATTAATGAAAAACCTAAAGGCTCAGGGGGAGACAAGTTGCAGGGATTATGAGGAGCTGAGAAGGGGAGACGATGACGAAGGCAATGATCCCGATGCACCTAAAGAGAGTGAGCCAGTAGATTTTTCTGCTGCTCAACATGCTGAACTTCAGGGGAGCCAAGTCAAACTGGTGTTGAAGGAGGGGAAGGAGGTGAAGCTGGTCCCTCAAAGTCCTATGAAAGCGAAATGATAATCGCTTTAAGAGATATTGAGGAAGAAGTAATGGAATTTGATTTTGAGGAAGAGATAAAGGAATTGGAGGAAGGGGAATTCGTACCGGAGGAGATAATTGATTGGAGATCCGATGACGAAGTGATAGAGGATGAGGACGATAATGTCAATGAAGTGGTTATCAACTCACAACCTATCACAGAGTTATATGTGCGAGATAATCACAATGTGATTGATATAGATGAGATCAAAATAGCCTCGGTTGAAGACTCTGAACTTGAAGAAGCAGAAAAGGAGCCATCTAGGGCTGATTTAATGAATCTGTGGTTCAACAAAGAAGAAAAGAAGACAGAGCCAAATACGAAGAAAAGAATGAGAGTTCCAGGCTCAGAAAATCTATCGAGAGGAATTATAAGCTGGTTCTTTGACCGAGAACTGCATCTACTTATATTGAAAAGGAGAGATGGTCTTCAATACCTAAGGCGAACGCTTAGAGTTTTCAATACATTGCCGAAGGTTGAAGTGAAAGAATTGGCATGGAAAGAGCTGATTAATATTGGTGGCGACCCATATGCTGAAGTAATTGCAAAGATTATCAGGAAAGAGGGTCGGTCCGGAAAATTTGAGCCGATCAAGCCTAGAACCGGGAAGAGAGTCGTGGACGAATCAAGAATAGATCCGCATACAGGTAGGCCATGGGCCAGAATGGTATACAAACCTATAATATGCTTGAAGAAGGTGCCAATGAAATCGATGCCACAGAATGTCTTAAGCAACATGAAATGGTGGTATGTCGATAATGAAACTGCTGAGGCTGTAATGGAGGATACACAGGACAAATTTATTTTGAGAGTGTTTGATCCACTGCACTTAATAAACCTATCGAAGGACGATCTGAAGAAGCTACATGATCAGCCTATCTTCTTTCATGAGGATGGAGATCTGAAGCCAGAAAGTTATAGAAGATAGTAAGAGTATGTATAGATGCAAGTATATATGCAGGAAGTAGTATCTATGGTCCAAGTACTTAGTCAAAATGTAAATAGTTAGAAAGTTATCGTCAAGGGGGAGTCTGTTAGTACACTCTGTGTGACGATAACAGTCTAAGTTTTCTTAGCATTTTGTGTAACTCAAGTTACTTGGTATTGACGATTGAATAGTGTTTGACATATGCATTTATGTGTGTTTGATATTGATTGATTGTATGTTTGAACTTAGTGTAATGTATTACAAGAAGTTCAAACATAAGGTTCAAAGATAAATTCAAACATAAGTTAAAACATAGATTTAAATAGAAGTTTGACATGTGAAATTCGAATTTAGAGTAAATTCGAATTTCTCATGAAGGTAAATTCGAATTTGTCAAGTGGACAAATTCGAATGGGCCTTGGGCCTGGTTCGAGTTTGTCCCAAGACAAACTCGAATCTGTCAGTATAATTAAGGGTAAACTCGAATAATTATCAGACTTTTGCAGAATTTCGAAGAGTGATTAAGCAAAGGCGATCTCGAGTTTACTAGTATTCAGAGAGTGTTTTCGGAGAGAATCACGTGTAGGTACGTTCGTCGTCGTTCGTATAACGCCGTGGTAGTCTCCGTGTTCCGTGCGTGTCACCTTACCGTCAAGCCGCTAACGAGGATTCCGCACTCGTTGGACGGTGTCGCGTCTAGATAGATCTGTGAGTTCAAGACCTTACAAGTGGTATCAGAGCCATTGGGGTGTTCTTGGTGTTCTTCGTGTTCATAAGCAACATCCTAGGTTTCTTGACGTTTGGATGGTTAATATCACGATTTTTTTTTAGGTTTTTCGAGCTTATCAAATCAGATTTCGGGAAATACTTTGTTGTAGTTCAAGTTTTTGACCAAAATTAGTATTTTTACTTGTAAAAATATTGATTTAATCTTAAAAAACTTGAAAAACTCGAAGTATTAGCCGTTTTTCGAATTTACGGCGCTCGAGTTTAGTAAGGGAGTATTAGGGTTTTCTCAATTTTCGAGTTTGTCCAAAATACGCTCCTTTCGAGGTTCCTTAGGGTTTGATTCGAGTTTGGCCAATTCGAATTTGCTTGGATTTCGATTTTACACTAAAATCGAATTTGGATCTTCGATTCTATTGGGTTTCGAATTTGCTTGGGGTTTCGACTTTACACTAAAGTCGAATTAGGGAATTCGAATTTAAGGTCCTTCGAATTTGTTGATAATTTCGAATATAGTTGGACTTCAAACTTAATTTCGAATTTAGTTCCAAACCAGTTTAAAATTAATTAAATTCAAATTTATTCAAATTCGAAAGAATTACTTTAAATTAATTTCAAATTAAATTAATTAAGTTTGAATTCAAATATATTTGAAACAATGACAAGTCTGCAGAGGTTTATTGAGATGGATCACGAGGCTGGAAAAGCAAATTCTCCACCGAAGTTGACGAAAATACAGGACTATTACTGGTGGAATGATAGGTTTGCCGACTTCGCAAGGTTTAATGATATGCGAATGTGGATCTGTATCGACGAAGGATACATTCCACCTACAGCGGAAGTTGAAGGATGACAGAAGGTTGTGCCTTATTCAAAGATGAAGGATGACGATAAAAAGCTGTATGAAGCCGAGAACCGTGCCTTCGCTATCATTAGAATGGCGTTGCCTCAGGAGATCTTGCACACTTTCCGCAATCAGAAGACAGCAAAAGAGCTGTGGGATTCTTTGGAGAAATGGTGTGAAGGTAACCCGAGGGTCAGAAAGAACCGAATGGACATGCTCAAGCAGCAGTTCGCCATCTTCAAAGCATTGAAGAACGATAAGCTGGATAAGACTATTACCAGATTTTATCATCTATTGACTGAGTTAGACAGCCATGATGTAGAGTATAGTGAAACAGAGAATACTAAAAAGATTTTGGATGCTTTACCGGCTAAATGGGAGATGTATGTGGCCTTGATAAAGCATGATGAAGACAAATTCTATACTCTGACTCTAGATAATGTTATCGGAACGCTGACGGCATATAACTTTGAGTTGCTAAAAAAGGAAAAGGATTATGACCAAGTTCAAGATCCTGCTATGTACTTTGGGAAATCAAATTCTTTAGCAGCAACTGAATTGAAGACGACTACAGCTTTCTTTTCAGGAGAAACATCGTCACCGGCTGAAACAGAAGACGCAGTAAGTAGGGCTTTCTTAGGGTTCGCTAGACCAGAAGAAAAGCAGCATCAGGCTACTCAGGTATCTACATCTCAAGGATATTCAAAGATGACTATGAGCACAAAATCGGCTGAAGAACAACTGAATCTGTTGGCTTCATTCGTGGGCGCCTACGGCAATTGCGTTCAGGGCAAAATTAACGATCCTGCACTTTGGGATGAGGATTACGATCAGGTAGATCCTGATGATCTAGAAGAGATGGATCTGCAATGGCAACTGGCCATGGTAACTCAGAGAGTTAAAAGGTTCATCAAAAGAACGTGAAGGAATCTCAACGTTAGTAACAATAAGATTGGATTTGATAAGTCCAAGGTTAAGTGTTACAACTGTCACGGGTTAGGACACTTCGCCAGAGAGTGTCAAAGACCGAAAGTAGAGAACTACCAGGGACAGTATCAGAATCAATCGCAAGGGCGATATCTACCAAGTAGTTCAACCAGACAGGCGAATATAGCTAGTCTGTTATCTAATGTCACATCAGACAGACAGCTAGACGGAACTTATGACTGGAGTACACATCCAGAATCGAATGCTAGAGCCTTTATGGCTGAAGTGACTGAGACTGGAATTAAAGGAGCATAGGAAAAGACTGAGGACATCAGTCAGAATGAAAGCAGTCCGATGTGGGTCGAAAATTCAGACGTTCAGACGAGTCTGGAGTTTGCCGCACAAATGGCCAACGTGGAATCAGATCATGCCAAGGTAACTCTAAACTTTTCTCTTTTCCATGATTTATGTGCTTTATGTGCTACGACTAACGATAGGTTAAATTTAGTACTGGAATCACATCAAACCATATCTGCTCAAAATGAATCGTTAGAATCAGATAACGCTAGCCTAGTAGATATAAAGCAAGATCTTAGGGATAAGCTTAGGGCAGATGCGCAAGATGTTGTAGTTCTAAAGGACAAACTGAGCGAACAGTGGGTTAGGTTAGAACTGATGTATGAACATGTTGAGGCATTGACCAAGGAGCTTAAAACCAAAGAGGTAGAGCTAGCAGAATCTAAGGTGAAGGTAGCTGGGGTAAATAGTAAACTTGAAAAGTTTAGGAACTCATCTCTTAACCTAGGGAAAATCTTAGATGCACAGCGTCAGTCTAAGAAGCTTGTAGGTCTAGGATATCATGAGAGTCCTCCACCTTTCAATGATAACTATGTACCTCAACCTCAGGAGAAAACTGATAAATCAGTTGAATCAGAGGAAATACCGGAACTAGTGTCTGAAATTGCTAAGGAAAATGAGACTAAGGTGACTGCTAATAATATCAAGATTAAGAAAGTTAAATTTGTGCCATCCTCTAGTGATAAACCTGTAGGACAACACAAAATTGACTTTAATGATCAGGAGGATGAACCAGTCGCTATAGTTGAAACAAAAGAGCCAGACACTAGTGAGACACATAAGTCAAAGGGCACACACAAAAAGTCAATTGACAAAATGTCTTGCTTTAGATGTCACGAAAGGGGGCATGTTGCTTCTAGCTGTCCGCATAGGAAAGTAGATACTACACCTAAGACTGGAAAGCCGGAACAACTTAAGCCTTCTCCAAGTGTTGCAAGTATTAGTAGTTCTCAGAATACCAAGAAATCTGTGCAAGCTGCCCCAAAATCTGCAGTGAAACAAATGCCTGTGTCAGGTCGACCAAAAGAGGTGATTAGGACTAATTCACCAAATAGAGTCATTAATCAATCTAGGTCAGGACCTTAACAGAATTATAGGAGTACCACACCCAGCAGAGCTTACACTCCGGTTAGGTCACATACTCCTGTAAGACGTCAAACACCAGGTAGAGCTCAGGGATATCAGTCGGAAATGCATTATAATCGTAACTATTCGAGAGCTCCACAACAAATGCCTACTCAAAGGCCGAGAGTGAACTTACATCACTCTGCACCACAACAGACTCAAATTCAAAAACCCAAGTCACCTGAACGGAGAGATGGGTATTTGAAAGAGTTTAAATATGTGGACGAGAATGGTATTACGAAGTCAATTATGGCTTGGGTTCCCCGTGATAACTAACCTATTTTCTTTCACCTGCAGGAGATAACTACAGGTCCAAACAACAAATGGTTCATCGACATTGGTTGCTCCAAGCACATGACAGGGGAGAGAAGTCTACTTGCAGACTTCAAGGGAGGGAATCAGGGATTTGTATCATTCGCTGGCAATAAAGGAGGAAATATCACCGGTACTGGAGTGGTCACTAATGGGACTATCAAACTGGATCAAGTTTATCACGTTGATAAACTGGTTCACAATCTCATTAGTGTATCTCAAATCTGTGATAAGAAGAACTCAGTACTTTTTACTGATACTGAGGCGTTAGTGCTAAAACCGGGGTTCAAAGTACCTGAAGAGTGGATACTGATGAGGGCTCCAAGGAAGAATGACCTGTACATGCTTGACATGAACAAGCCGGAATCTTCAATGGGACCAATTTTTCTGCTATCTAAAGCTTCAGAAACTGAGTCGGTTTTATGGCATAGACGCATGGCACACTTGCACCTAAGGAAAATGAACTACATTACGAAAAATGAACTGGTGCAAGGTGTCCCTATGAAGAGTTTTCAGTTCGAGGATAAGTGTCTACCGTGCAAGAAAGGAAAACAACACAAGAAGGCACACAAGTCCAAGACTCAGAACTCAGTCGCTGCCACATTCGATTTGTTGCATATGGACCTCTTCAGACCAATCAACAAAAGGAGTATAGGTGGTAGTTGGTAGTGTTTAGTTATTACTGACGATTACTCAAGTTTTTCTTGGGTTTTCTTTTTAGGTACACAGGACGAGACGGCTGCCAAGCTCATCGGGTTCTTAGACCAAGTGGAAATTTCTTACGGGACGAGAGTTAAACGAACTAGAAGTGATAACGGAACAATCGAACAGGACTTGTCGTCATTAAACTTGAACGACGAGGGTCAAAGTTTTCCGAGCACCACCTTTCCATCAACATCCGAGCCTACATCAATTGAAGATAGATCTCCGGAAGAAAATGATTCTGAAGTGCCTACAAACGAAAATCAGACAACAAATTCTAATTCTGAAGACAGTGTCCATGAGGAAGGAAATGTGGAGTCTGAAGTCGTTCCACCGTTACGAGAGATATGATCAAATTTGGGAGATAATCTGAGGGTTGACGAGATAGAGACATCTAGGATCAACAAAAATCATCCTATTGAAAGTATCATAGGAAGTCCTAATATTGGTGTGATGACTAGGAGTAGTTTAGATAACAACATAGTGTTGTTGTCGATGATAAATGACTCTGAGGCCTTTCATACCTGCCTCTACTCATGTTTCATCTCGCAAGTAGAGCCGAAAATGTGCAAATGGCACTAAAAGACAACTCTTGGGTTGAAGCGATGCAGGAAGAACTGTCACAGTTTAGGAAACTAGAAGTGTGGGAGTTAGTTCCGTTACCTCGAGGAGAAATAGCTATAGGAACCAAATGGGTTTTTAAGTGCAAAAGAGATGATCGGGGTATAGTCACTCGCAACAAAGCAAGACTGGTGGTAAAGGGTTTCAACCAAGAGGAAGGAATCGATTACAATGAAGTGTTCGCGCCAGTGGCAAGGCTTGAAGCCATTCGTTTGTTTCCTGCTTCTGCTTCCATCAAAGGTTTTAAAGTTTACCAGCTAGATGTTAAGAGTGCTTTCCTTTATGGGAAAGTGAAGGAACTATTATATGTGGAACAGCCACCCGGGTTTACAGATCCGAAGTATCTAGACAGAGTATTTGTATGGATTGCATCAAGCACCGAGGGTGTGGTACGAGACTCTATCCAACCATCTTTTAGAAAATGGGTTTGAAAGAGGGAGAATAGATAGTACACTGTTCGTGAAGCGAAAAGGAGAACATTTCATCTTGGTACAAGTGTACGTCGATGATATCATTTTTGGATCATCAGACGAGCAGATGTGCACAGATTCTGAAAAGGTGATGAAGTAAAAGTTTGAGATGAGTGCGATGGGTGAGTTAAACTTCTTCCTGGGTTTGCAAGTCGAACAAAGGAAGGAAGGCATGTTTATTCATCAGACAAAGTATGTCTATGACATCTTAGAGCGCTTCGGGATGGAAGGAACCAAGCTGACAGCTCACTTCAGCACGCCGATTCAAGTGAATCACAATCTCGGACCGAGTACAGAAAGTGATACCGTTGTGGATCCGACGTTATATCGGGCCATGATTGAGTCACTTATGTATTTAACTGCTTCTAGACCTGATATAATGTTTGCTTTTTGCATTTGTGCCAGGTTTCAAGCTAATCCGAAAGAGATGCACATGAAAGCTGTGAAGCGGATTCTACGATACCTCAAGTCGAAACCGAAGCTGGGACTTTGGTATCACGCGGAGGGCGATCTGGAATTGGAGGTGTTCACTGATTCAGACTATGGAGGATGTAGCTTGACTCGCAAATCAACAACTGGAGGTTGTCAGTTCTTAGGAGGGAGACTCGTTTCCTAGCAATGCAAGAAACAGACTTCGGTAGCCATGTCATCATGCGAGGCCGAATATGTTGATGCTGGTAGTTGCTGTTCACAGGTTCTGTGGATACAACAACAATTGCGGGATTACGGTTTGACTTATACTCATACTTCTATTAGGATAGATAACCAGTCAACAATTGCAATAACTAATAATCCAGTTAAGCACAATAAAACCAAGCACATAGACATAAGACACCACTTTATACGTGATTGTGCTGAAAAGAACTTAATCAAGCTGGTAAAAGTGGCAACGGGTGATAATAATGCGGATTTATTTACCAAAGCTTTTGATAAGTCACGTTTTGAGTATTTAATTCAACTAAACGGAATGCGTAATCCAGAGTAAGTTGACCTTAGTAGAGTTTTATTTCCTTTTATAGCATTAGCATTTCTTTCTTTTTATAGTAAGTTTAGTAGCTTAGGATAGTTTTCCTTTTATAGTAAGTTAGTAGGTATTTTATTTTCTTACTCTTATTTATGAAAAGCAAAAGAAAAAAGAGAGAAAACCATAAAAAGTTCAAAAAAAAGAGAATATCAGAAAATGAGTTAAGTCTTAGATGCATAGGTTCAAAGTGACGAAAATTAGCACAGTTAATACAAGCTCTAAGTCTTTAGCTTTCACACATAATACACCTAAAATTCTAAGTGTTATACATTATCCAGTTTGATATGTTGGTAGGCATAATACATATAGGGAGTCTCAAGGCTAATAAAATATTCAAGAAAAAGTCAGACGTGTCACTAACTTAGATGTATGACCAATTGGTCTTAATTTTTATGTTACAGACATACAGACATTGATTCTAAATGTGGTATGCAAACTTTCTGGGGATGCATAGCAACATCAGATACATCTTAAAGAAATGGAAAGAATAGAAAAATCATACTGAGTTAAGAGTCAAAACAAGTAACTCTGTTGAACGTAAGTACAGACCTGTTGCCTCTGGTTTGACTCGAGTTAGCAAGATAAGTCGCTTTGTTGTACGTCGGTACAGACCTGTCACCGCTGTCTTGCTAGCTTTAAAAATAAACCTTAAGACAAACTAAGACACTTTGTTGTATGTAAATACAGACCTGTGTCCGACGTTTGCCTTTTAAAGAAAGTTTGCAATACCAAAAAGTTATAATCATTGTGTGTATGCCTTGATCATAAAAGTATGTCTAAGTATGAGTCACGTAAAGTAATTTCTTGATAAATAAAAAGGCCAAGGGATATTCCGAAGTGTAACGTGTTTAAAGGGAAAATAATTCCAACAATCGGCTAGAAATGTACTTCACGAGAAACATTCAAAGGAATCAAAAATTCCTAAGTGTGAAAGTTTGAATACTGAAAGTGCGTATTTGACACCGCTATCTGACTGAACCTTTCTTTGATTATACTCGTCAAAAATATTCGGTTAAGTGTTAAGTATAGGCTGTAAATTTTAAAATTAATATAGATTGTCTAAGTTTAAATTTTTTGTTCAAAATTTTAATTTTACTTTATTAATTTAATTTAATTTATTTTATTTTATTTTCACTTCATTTTATTTTTAAATTTTAAAATTTAATTTTATTTAGGAAAAAGATCAAAGTTACTGAGGGTGCATTCTTAGTTGAATAAAATAAACACTGCGTGAAAATCTTGTGCTTAGGGTAAATGATTTTGCATAGTTTATTCCGTTACACGAAAAAGTTGGAAAAGTTGAAAAAGTTGAATTTAATTCAAAGATTTTCAAAATTTTCAACTTTTCAAGTTAAATTCGAGTTTAAGGCAAAATTGAATGTATATTCGAATTTGACATTAAATTCGAACTTGGATACAAACTCGAAGGTGGTTTGTATAAATAGGTTAACAGTGACATTCATTATTCACCTACCTTCGACTTTAGTGCTTCGAGTTTACCTTGAGATTTTTCAACTTTAAGCCTTCGACTTTGTCGTTTCGAGTTTTGCACTGTTAATCGAGTTTTTGTCCGTTTGTGTTCGAGAATCCTAACAAATCTAGGTATAATCAACATCATTGTACAAGCTTTAGGATGTTTTAGACTCAATTTTAGCCAAAATCAACCGATTTTGAGGTTTTTATGGTGTGAACTTTGTAATTCAAAATAACAAAGTTTGAACCGGTGAAACATCAAATTGGTAACAAATATCTTCGATTAGAACCTATTAGGGCTAATGGATGTAATTTTCTAAGCCTAAAATTGTTAAAATCTTGGAGTTTTGTTCTTAACATACCGACATTTCGAGTTTGATCGTGGCTTCGAGTTTGTTCATGGCTTCGAGTTTTTCACTAAACTCGAAGAAACCAACAAACTCGAATGAGGGTTGTTTCGACTATAAACTCGAAGAAACCAATAAACTCGAAATGAGGGTTGTTTCGAATATGTCATTTGAATTTACCTTTAAGATTGAAATATTTGACTAAATTTTAAATCAAACTTGTAGAAATTCATATGTGTTGGATTTTGAACTTACATAAGTTCAAAATAAAACAAATTTGAATTTAAAACAAGTTTATGTTTATTTTGATCATTCTAATATATTATATACTTTATTGTGCAGATATGGCGGATAGAGAATTTGTTCAAAAGCACAATATGGTCATTTCACCAGACCGTGAGTTGCCTGAAGCTCAGGCATTCCGCCAGATGGTGGATTTTTTTGGATGTTTCAAGGGTTTCTTATGCCATTTCGCACAACGTTCAGATAGTGCTGCCGTATGTTCGGGAATTTTAGGATCACTTGCAGGTCGATTGTACAGTTACTCCGACTGTATTAAGGACCAGAATAGTGAGACAGCCCCTTGTATTCTCAGCAGATGTGTTACGCAGAGTCTTGAAGTTGGATTCTGCCGAGAAAGAAAATGGGCCAATTGACCTCCCGCTGGAAGTTCGGCAAGCAGCATTCTTACGAATGGGGTATGGCCTTGATGTGACTAAGGCTTCATACATGAAAAGCGGTTTACTCGGGCAGTGGAGATATCTTGCACACGTCTTCATGGTGTTCTTTGCTCCGAAGAAAGCAGGTTTTGATTACATCGTATCGAAGATTCAGTCGGCAATGATCGCGTTGGTATACAATCAGAGGTTCAGTTATTCAGAATGTTCTTTGCGGAGTTTGTTCACCAAATAACAGCTCCAGCAAGAGAAAGATTTTTGTTATATCCGAGGTTCGTGATGATGTTAATCCGACATTTCTTGCCGAATCTGCCGCAATTACCCGAAATTCAATCTGTTGCTGTGATTAAAAAGAGAATATTTGCAGATTGTCAAGCACATAGAGGTGCATTCGCTAGACCTGTGGAGGCACCACTTTTTGGTGTAGTGATTAACCCTGATTTTCAAGCCCCTGAAGGTGCCAACTGGGCCGGGGAAGTTCATGTACTGCAGCAGCCGCAACAACAACAGCAACAGCCTAGGCCTTAGCAACAACAAAGGAGGAGGCAGAGACCATCAGTTAGACAGACTCAGTCTACTAGGCCTTCATCAAGCGGAGTGCAAGAGCCAGAACAAGCTGGTCCGTCAAGTGTAGCCCCCGTAACTGATCCACGGGTGGAAACATTGGAAGAAGTATGGGCTCAAGGGCCGCTTGCAAATGAAGCGATTACTTCTGAGCTCATTGGAGATATTCTTGAGTTGAAGACGTATGTTGCAGATCAAGCTGCAGAAATCCGCACGATGAGGTCCCTTATTGAGCAATTAATGAAAAATCTAAAGGCTCAGGGGGAGACAAGTTGTAGGGATTCTGAGGAGCTGAGAAGGGGAGATGATGATGAAGGCAATGATCCCAATGCACCGAAAGACAGTGAGCCAGTAGATTTTTCTACTGCTTAGCATGCCGAAATTCAGGGGGAGCCAAGTCAGAGTGGAGCTAAAGGAGGAGAGGCGAGTTCCTCAAAGGTCATGGAGAGCGACATGAATGAAATGATTGAAGCTCTGATGAATATTGAGGAAGAAGTGTTAGATTTTGACTTTGAAGACGAGATTGATGAGCTGGAAGAAGGAGAAATTATTCCCTGAAGACGTTCCTGAATGGAATCCTGACGATGAAGTATTGGGTGATGAGGAAGATGAAGCAAATGAAATCGCTATTCAGCAGAATCCCATCACCGATTCATATGTGACGGAGGAACAAACTGTGATTCATATAGAAGCTATTAAAGACGCTTTAAATATTGAATCACAAGGTGAAGAGCCTGTCAGGGTGCTTACTGATGAAGAACAACGAAAGCTATGGTTTAGGGCAGAGAAGAAGGATATAGAACTGAAGGAAAAGATGTTGGTGCCTAGTGCTGGAAAGCTATCCGGAAATATACTTAGCCGGTTCTTTGATCGAGAACTGCAGTTGTTCATTATCAAGAGAAAGGATGGCCTCCAGTATCTCTGGAGAAGATTGAAAGATTTCAACTCACTACCAAAGGTTGAGATAAAAGCACTGGCGTGGAAGGAGCTTATCAATATCGGAGACGATCCCTACGCAGAAATCATTGCTAAGATCATTAGAAGAGAAGGGAGGTCGAGGAAATTTTAAAGGCTCAATCCAAGAATTGGCAAAAGAGTGATGGACCATACTAGATTTGATCCTCTGACTGGTAGACCATGGATGAAGATTCGGTACAAACCAGTTAGATGTATAAAGAAAGTCCCTCTAAAGCCGATGCCACAGAATGTGTTGGGTAATCTCAATTGGTGGTACGTTGAAAGCGAGACTGGTGAAGCGGTAATGGAAGACCTAGAAGAACAGTTGATTCTTAGAGTGTATGATCCGCTGCACCTAGTTAATCTGTCAAAAGATGATCTTTAAGTGCTTCATGCTCACAAGATCTCGTGTGATGCGCATATGGACCCTGAAGCCAAAAAGTATCAGAACGTGGTAAAGGTTTGTGTCGAACAAGGTCTGTATGCTGGTAGTATTTTAAATAGACCTTAGTACTTAATCAAAATGTAAATAGTTAGAAGCTATCGTCAAGGGGGAGTCTGTTGGTACACCCTGTGTGACGATAGCAGTCTAAGTTGTGTTAGCATTTTGTGTAAGTCAACTTATGTAATATTGAATATTGACTAGTGTTTGATATATCTGTTTATGTGTGTTTGATATTTATTGATTGTATGTTTGAACTTTATGTAACGTATTACAAGAAGTTGAAACATAAAGTTCAAAGATATATTCAAACATAAGTTAAAACAGAAAATCAAACATAAGCTTGATAGTGAAATTCGAATTTGGTCTAAATTCGAATTTGCACATAAGGTAGATTCGAATTTGTCAAGTAGACAAATTCGAATGGGCCTTGGGCCTGTTTCGAATTTGTCCTAAGACAAACTCGAATTGGTCAGTATAATTAAGGATTAACTCGAATAATTATTAGACTTTTGCAGAATTTCGAAGAGTGATTAAGCAAAGGCGATCTCGAGTTTACTAGTATTCAGTGAGTGTTTTCGGAGAGAATCATCGTGTAGGTATGTTCGTCGTCGTTCGTATAACGTCGTGGTAGTCTCCGTGTTCCGTGCGTGTGACCTTACCGTCAAGCCGCTAACGAGGATTCCGCACTCGTTGGATGGTGTCGCGTCTAGATAGATCCGTGAGTTCAAGACCTTACACAAAACATCAACCTAAGTTTGGTGAAAAGGCAGACGAAGGATAATTCCTAGGTTATGTGCCGAACTCACCAAACAAACGGGTTTTTATCAAATCAAATGGTACAGTAGAGATTGTGTATAACATCGATGTAACAAGTTATACACATGAACCCCAAACTGGTCCGGAATGGATTTTTGATTATGACAAATTGTTTGAATCATTTAACATTTCTTCGGATGGAAATGCAGGTACAATCGAACAAGACTTGTCGTCATTAAATCTGAATGACGAGGGTCAAAGTTTTTCGAGAACGACCTTTCCATCAACATCTGAGCCTACAACAACTGAAGATAGACCTCCAATAGAAAATGATTCTAAAATTCCTACAAACGAATATCAGATAACAAGTTCTAACTCTGAAGACAGTGTCCATGAGGAAGAAAATGTAGAGTCTGAAGTCGTTCCCCCGTTAGGAGAGATAGGATCAAATTTGGGAGATAATCTTAGGGTTGATGAGATAGAAACATCAAGGATTAACAAGGATCATCCAATTGAGAGCATCATAGGAAATCCAAATGCTGGTGTGAGGACTAGGAGTAGTTTGAATAACAACACAATGTTGTTGTCGATGATCAATGACTCCAAGGCCTTTCATACTTGCTTATAATCATGTTTCATCTCGCAAGTAGAGCCGTAAGATGTGCAAATGCTACTAAAAGACAACTCTTGGGTTGACGCGATGCAGGAAGAACTTTCACAGTTTAGGAAACTTGAAGTGCGGGAGTTAGTTCCGTTACCTCGAGGAGAAGTTGCAATAGGAACCAAATGGGTTTTTAAGTGCAAGAGAGATGATCGGGGTATAGTGACTCGCAACAAGGCAAGGCTAGTGGTAAAGGGTTTCAACCAAGAGGAAGGAATCGATTACAATGAAGTGTTCGCGTCAGTGGCAAGGCTTGAAGCAATCCATTTGTTTTCAGCCTTTGCATCATTCAAAGGTTTTAAGGTTTATCAACTAGACGTAAAGAGTGCTTTTCTTTATGGGAAAGTGAAGGAACTAGTGTATGTGGAACAGCAGCCCGGGTTTACGGATCCGAAGTATCCAGACAGAGGGTATCGGTTAGATAAGGCTTTGTATGAACTACATCAAGCACCAAGGGTGTGGTACGAGACTCTATCTAATCATCTTTCAGACAACGGGTTTGAAAGAGGGAGAATAGATAGTACGCTGTTTGTTAAAAGAAAAGGTGAACATTTCATCTTGGTACAAGTGTACATCGATGATATCATTTTCGGGTCATCAGACGAGCAGATGTGCAAAGACTTTGAAAAGGTGATGAAGTCTAAGTTTGAGATGACTGCTATGGGTGAGTTAAACTTCTTTCTGGGTTTGCAAGTCGAATAGAGCAAGGAGGGCATGTTTATTCATCAGATGAAGTATGTCTACGACATTCTAGAGCGCTTGGGGATGGAAGGAACCAAGCTGAAAGCTCACTTCAGCACGCCGATTCAAGTGAATCATAATCTCGGACCGGGTACAGAAAGTGATACCGATGTGGATCTGACGTTATATCGGTCCATGATTGGGTCACTCATATATTTAACTTCTTCTAGACCTGACATAATATTTGTTGTGTGTATTTGTGCAACAAGCTAATCCAAAAGAGATGGACATGAAAGCTGTGAAGCAGATTCTAAGTTACCTCAAGTCGAAACCGATGCTGGGACTTTGGTATCACGCGGATGGAGATCTGGAATTGGAAGCATTCACGGATTCAAACTATGGAGGATGCAGCTTGGATCGCAAGTCAACAACTGGACGTTGTCTGTTCCGTGGAGGGAGACTCATTTCCTGGTAATGCAAGAAACAGACTTCGATAGACGTGTCAACGTGCGAGGCCGAATATGTTGCTGCGGGTAGTTGCTGCTCACAGGTTTTGTGGATACAACAACAATTGCGGGATTACGGTTTGAGTTATACTCATACTCCTATTAGGATAGATAACAAGTCAACTATTAATCCAGTTAAACACAGTAAAACCAAGCACATAGACATAAGACACCACTTTATACGTGATTATGCTGAAAATAATTTAATTAAGCTGGTAAAAGTTGCAACGGAAGATAATAATGCTGATTTATTTACCAAAGCTTTTGATATGTCACGTTTTGAGTTGTTAGTTCAACTAAACGGAATGCGTAATCCAGAGTAGCTTGACCTTAGTAGCATTTATTTCGTTTTATAGAAGTAGAGTTTCTTTCTTTTATAGTAAGTTTAGTAGCTTAGAAGAATTTCCTTTTATAGTAAGTTAGTAGGTTAGTTTATTTTCTTACTCTTATTTATGAAAAACAAAAGAAAAAAGAGACAAAACCATAAAAAGTTCAAAAAAAGAGAAAATTAGAAAACGAGTTAAGTCTTAGATTCATAGGTTCAAAGTGACGAAAATTAGCACAGTCGATACAATCTCTAAGTGTTAAGCTTTCACACATAATGCACCTAAAATTATAAGTGATATACATTTTCTAGTTTGATGTGTTGGTAGGTAACAAAGGGAATCTTAAGGCTAATAAAATATTTAAGGAAAGGTCAGACGTGTCACTAACTTAGATGTATAACCAAATGGTCTTAATTTTTATGATAGAGACGTACAGACATTGATTCTAAATGAGGTATGCAAAATTTCTGGGGGATGTATAGCAGCATCAAATACATCTTAAAGAAATGATAAGAATAGAAAAATCACGATACTGAATTGAGAGTCAAAACAAGTAACTATGTTGTACGTAAGTACAGACCTGTTGCCTCTGGTTTGACTCGAGTTAGCAAGATAAGTCGCTTTGTTGTATGTCGGTACAGACCTGTCACCGCTGTCTTGCTAGCTTTAAAATAAACCTTAAGACAAACTTAGACACTCTGTTGTATGTAAATACAAAACTGTGTCCGACGTTTGCCTTTTAAAGAAAATTTGCAATACCGAAAAGTTATAATCATTGTGTGTATGCCTTGATCATAAAAGTATGTCTAAGTATGAGTCACGTAAGGTAATTTCTTGATAAATAAAAATGCCAAGGGATATTCCAAAGTGTAACATGTTTAAAGGGAAAATAAAACCAACAATTGCCTAGAAATGTGTGTCATGACAAAGAATCAAGGAATAAAAAACTTCTAAGTGTGAAAGTAAGATACTGAATGTGCGTATCCGACACCGCTATCTGATTGAACCTTTCTGTGACTTTCTCGCCAAAAATATTCTGTTAGTGTTAAGTATAGGATGTAAATTTTAAAGTATTTTAGAGTAGTTTAAGGTTAAATTTTATTCAAAATTTTATTTTATTTTATTTTATTTTTATTTTTAGTTTATTTTCATTTCTTAATTTTAGGAAAAAGGTCAAGTAACTAAGGATGCATTTTTAGTTGTATAAACAAACATTGCGTTAAGATCTTGTGCTTAGTGTAAATAATTTTTGCGAAGTTTGTTCCATTACACAAAAAGTTGGAAAAGTTGAAAAAGTTGAATTTTATTCAAAAGATTTTCAAAATTTTCATTTAAATTCGAATTTAAGACAAAGTCTATTTAACATTCGAAACTGTCAGTAAATTCGAATTTATTGCAAGTTTGAAGGTGGTTAGTATATAAAGGTCAACAATGACTCATTTATGTCACCTACCTTCGAGTTTAGCCCTTCGAACTTACCTCTGAGCGATTTCGAACTTAACATTTCGAATTTACCGATTCGAATTTTCAACTATTCCTCGAAGTTTTGTTCCTTTGTGTTCGATTCTACAACCAAATCTAGGTATAAACATCATTATTATAAAAGATTTAGGTAGTTTAGGACTCAATTTTAGCAAAAATTGACTAAGTTTGATGTTTTAAGGGTTTTGAACTTTGTGATTCAAAGTCACAAAGTTTAACCGGTGAAACTTCAAATAAATCACATATATCTTCGATTAGAACCTCCTAGGACTAGTGAATACTATTTTCTAAGTCTAATATGGTTTAAATCATGGATTTGTGTTTGAAAGTGACCGACTTCGACTTTGTTCATCTTGTTCGAATTTGTCAGTAAATTCGAACTTGTCAGCAAACTCGAATTCAAGTCAAATTCGAACATGTCATTCGAGTTTATTATTAAAATCGAAATGTTTGCATGATTTTAACATCCATCTTGTAGAAATTCAAATGTGTTGGATTTTGAACTTTGTAAGTTCAAAATAAAACAAATTTGGATTTAATCAAGTCTCATTTTTATTTTTCCCTTCTAATATATGTTACTGTTTAATATACAGATTTGGGTGAAAGAGCCTTCTTTCAGAAGCATAATATGGTAGTATCGCCAGATCGGGAGCTTCCTGAAGCTCAGGCGTTTCGACCAATGGTGGATTTCTTGGCAAATTCCAGAGTGTCGTATGCCCTTTCTCATAATGTATAGATCGTACTACCATATGTTAGACAGTTTTGGGATCATTTGCAAGTGGATTGTACAGTAACCCCAACGGTATTAAGGACAAGGGTTGGCGGGCAGCCATTAGTGTTTTCTGCGAATATGATGCGTAGAGTTTTGCAGCTTGGGACAGTAGAACGGGAAGTTGGGCCGATCGACTTCACATTTGACATAAGGCAAGTAGCCTTTTTACGAATGGGGTATGGACTGGATATAGCTAAAGCCTCATATATGAAGAGCGGTCTGATAGGCCAATGGAGGTACCTGACACACGTCATTATGGTGTGCTTCGCACCTAAAAAGGCCGATTTTGATTATATTGTATCCAAGATGCAATCATCTATGATTGCCTTGGTATATAATAAAAGATTCAGCTTTTCGGAAATGTTCTTTGCGGAGTTTGTTCATCAAATAACTGCTCCAGCGCAAGAACGATTTCTGATGTATCCGCAGTTCGTAATGATGCTGATTCGACACTTTTTGCCGAACATACCATTGCTAGCAGATATTCAGAGTGTGGCAGTGATTGATAAGCGAAGTTTTGCAGATTGCCAATCACATAACGCCCGTAGGGCTGAGGTGGTTAGACCACTGGATGCACCTCTTTTTGGTGTCGTGGTAAATCAAGATTTTGTAGCCCTAGAGGGTGAGAATTGGGCTGGGGGAGGGCCGCAGCCGCAGCAAGTACAGCCACAGCAGCAACAACAACAACAACGTCCTCCACAGCAACCGAGAAGGAGGCAAAGAGCTCAAGAAAGACCAATTCAGCCTTCAAGGCCAAGCTCCAGCAGGGTACAAGAGTCGTTGGAAGCAGGTCCTTCATCGTATGCTGCGGGTCCTTCTGGTGTGGCACCAGTAATTGATCCTCGAGTGGAAACTCTAGAGGAAATCTGGGCACAAGGGACTCCGGCACAAGAAGAAATTACTGCTGAGCTAGTTGATATAATCTTAGAGCCTCCAGCTAGTTTCGATGATCTTATGCGCGACATCGATGAATATCAACCTGAGGAAGAAGGTCAAGCTATGACCACCTCAGAATCTGAGTCTGTGGACGCCAAAGAGATAGAAGTTGAGGAAGTAGCCGAAGTAGCTGTTGAATCTGTTGACCCATATGTACGTATAGGGAAATATGGCTCAAGATTAGTGGTCAGTCTGAGAGAAGAGGAAGGAAAAAGAGCAGCTAGAGATTCGGATGAAGACGATTCCGATATTGAATCTGAAGATCCTACTCCATTAGTGCTAAGGCAAAGGGCCAAAAGACACAGGTTTATGCAGGGAGCTTCATCTACTTCAGCTCCAGAACCTGAGATTCTTGATGTTCAACAATCCGCTCAACCATCAATCACAGCATCTCCAATTACTTCCGTTCCATCCACATCGTCCACCTACACTAAAAATCAGCGTTTTTCAGAGCTCCGAAGCAAAGTAGATTTCTAGACAGTCCAAATCTTTCAGCTGTCCAAAGCAGTAAATGAGCTACAAGCGCATAATGTAAAAATTGATCAAGAAAATATTGAATTGAAGACATTTGTCGCTGATCAAGCTGCTGAGATCAGAACCATGAAGTCCCTCCTCGAGCAGCTAATGAAAAATCTTAAGGCTCAGGGGGAGACCAGCTGCAGTGATGCTCAAGAGATTATGAGAGAAGATGACGATGGCAATGATCCCGATGCTTGAAAAGATAGTGAGCCAGAAAATTTTCCATCTGCTGAGCATGCGTCAGTTCAGGGGGAGCCTAGTCAGTCTGGAGTTGAAGGAGCTGAAGGTGAGTCTTCAAAGGCTGTAGAGAGCGAGATGATTGACGCTCTAATGGATATTGAAGAAGAAGATATAGAATTTGATTTTGAAGATGATATTGAAGAGTTGGAGGAAGGGGAGTTTGTTCCTCAAGACATAGCTGATTGGAAATCCGATGAAGAGACTGTGGAAGATGAAGATGATAATGTTGATGAAGTGATCATCCATTCACAGCCTATCACCGAGCTATATGTGCAAAATAATCATAATGTGATCGATATTGATGAGATTAAGCTGGCATCAGTAGAAGATTCAGAGTTGGAGGAAGCTGAGAGAGAGCCATCTAGGGCTGAACTGTTGAATCTATGGTTCCGAAAGGAAGAGAAGAGGGCAGAGCCTAAGATGAAAAGAAGAATGAGAGTATCTGGCTTCGAGAATCTTTTAGGTAGAATTATAAGCTGGTTCTTCGACAGAGAACTGCAGCTATTCATACTGAAAAGATGAGATGTACTTCAATACCTGAGGCGTATGCTTAAAGTGTTTAACACATTGCCGAAGGTAGAAGTGAAGGAGTTAGCGTGGAGAGAGTTAATCAATATCGGTGAGGATCCTTATGCTGAGGTTATAATCAAGATTATCAGAAAGGAGTGCCGATCCGGAAAATTTGAAAGACTCAAGCCAAGGACGGGAAAGAGAGTGGAAGATGAGACAAGGATTGATCCACATACAGGTAAGCCATGGGCTAGAATGGTGTATAAGCCTGTCAAGTGTTTGAAGAAGGTGCCTCTGAAGTCTATGCCACAAGATGTTTTAAGTAACATGAAGTGGTGGTATGTAGATAACGACATTGCTGAAGCCGTGATGGAAGACACAGAAGACAAAGTCATTTTGTGCTGGTATGATCCATTGCACTGAATAAATCTATCCAAGGATGACCTAAAGAAGCTACACGATCAGCCTATCTTCTTTCACGAAGGATGGAAATCTGAAGCTAGGAAATTCAAGAAGATAGTTAGAGTATGTATAGATATAGGCCTATATGCAGGTAGTAGTTTATATGATTCAAGTAGCTAGCCAAAATGTAAATAGTTAGAAGCTATCGTCAAGGGGGAGTCTGTTAGTACATCCTATGTGACGATAACAGTCTAAGTGTAGATAGCATTTTGTGTAAGTCAACTTACTTGATATTGAATATTAACAAGTGTTTGATATATGTTTGATTATGTGTGTTTGATATTGATTGTTTGTATGTTTGAACTTGGTGTGATGTATTACAAGAAGTTCAAACATAAAGTTCAAAGATAAATTGAAACATAAGATAAAACATAAGTTCAAACATAAGTTTGAATGATGAGGTTTGACTTTAGGTCTAGATTCGAATTTGTCTAGGAGGACAATTTCGAATAAGGCCTTGGGCCAGATTCGAATTTGTCCTAGACAAAGTAGAATCTGTCAGTATAATTAAAGGTTAATTCGATTAATTATTTGACTTTTTCAGAATTTGTCAGACAATTAGCAGAAGGCGATCTCGAATTTGATTGCAATCAGAGAGTTTCGTGAGGAGAGAATCATCGTGTCGGGGCGTTCTAAGTTATTCGTCTATCACCGTGGTAGTCTCCGTGTTACGGTGTGCGTGATATATCCGTCAAGCCACTAACGAGGATTCCGCACTCGTTGGAAGGTGTCGCGTCAAGATAGATCTGTAGTGTGCAGACCTTACAAGCTGATTGTATACACTTTTAAGACACATCGAGTCTAATAGTCTGCGTGACTATGAACTGCTAGTCGAAAGTGACTAAGCCAGAACAAATAAGAGTGATTCTTTCATGATAAAGGATTTCACGATGAATATTTGGAAATGCTACCAGTGTTAACATCACGTCAGCGCTGAGAGTAGGTCACATAGATTATGTCTATTGTGCAAACATGAATCCTATGTGGACCTGGACTCTGTTACTTACAAAATGAGTTTGTTTCATTTCCCACAAAGTTGAAAAGCTTTGTTTCTTTTTGTAAAGAAAGAGTATTCATTTGAGGGGGAGTGAGATAAATTTGTTTAGATTAGGGGGAGAGGATATCAGTTTGAGGGGGAGAAATTCAATTTGTAATATTTTGAAATTATAAAATTGTTGTTGTATTTCATCTACTATAAAGTTTAATGAATCAATGTCTCTGAAGGTTCTGCATGATGTCCATATTTCTTATGATCATCATGAGGGGGAGAAAAGCTAAAGTTCAGAGACAACGGTTGGGTAGATTGAAGACAACTGAAGACAATTGCAAAAACTTATCAAGACAATTGATAAAGGGAGAGATTCGAAAGCTAATCACGATTCAAGGGGGAGTGTGTTTTCAAGGAAAGAGAATATCAGAGAAGAAGAGATGTGAAAGTTCAGAGAGAGGTAAATAAAGAAGAAGATTGTATCAGAAGATTCAGAGATGAAAGAAAAGAAGAAGATTCAAGAAAAGAATCAATCTGCACAAAATCTTAATTAAAAATTGTTTTCATCTCTAAGGGGGAGATTGTTGGGTACAATTATATATAGAGTTGAAAACAATATATTGTAATAGTTCAGGGTTCAATATGTATATACTCAATAGTTGATATTGAGTATAAAATTTTTGAGTGAGTAATGTTAATGTAAGAGTACAGACGAATGAATGTTGATGAGAAGAGTACTGTTCAAGAAACCTTGCACCTCAATGTAATATTCTTCTCTCATCTTAATCAAGCATTTGATATTTTGTGTTAAGATAATTGTTCATATGATTGTGTATTGCTGAATGAATTGCTAGAAATATGAATTCACACAATTTTGAATTTTAAAAGATAAACTTCAGATATAGCTTTAGTCATTTCATAAATTGTTTGTGTCAGAATATAGTCAAAATCAGTAACTTTAGCAATTAATTCAGCTTTCTCTTTACTTAACTCTGAAATTAGAATACAATGAGTTGAATTGTTTTGAAAACTTTGAATCTTTTTTAAGAACTCAGAATTCTTCTCGGTCAAGTATTTAACATTTTAGTTGGCATGAGATATTTCTTCATTCAACTGAATCAAAAGTGCAAAGTTATTCTTGTACTTCTTTTCAGCATTTTTAGCTCTTGCAGTTAACACTTGATATTCAGCAAAACTCACGCTTGAAACCATAATATCTGCAAAATAATTTTGAAGTGTTAAAAAAATAAGCTCAAAATGATATTCTGAATAAGGCTTCGAACATCAAAAATTGACCTGCACCAGAAAAACTCAATGTCAGAATGATATATCGATGAAATAATAAACTCTGAATTGAAAGAATAAAGGAAACCGTGCAAATTGACTTTAGAAAAATAAATGTCAAACTTAGTCAAAGTCAACTAAAGTCAAAGTCAACTAAAGTCAAACTTCGTCAAAAAGGTCAAACTTGGTCAAATTAAATAAAATTAGGTCAAACTCGATTGAGTTGAGTCAAACTTCAACTTTTGGGACTTTTATCTTTGGGCCTTGGGTCTTTAAGCCTTGGTTCTTGTGAAAATTATTTGACCTTGAGATGAGAAACTATGGACTCGAAATGGTTTGAAAAAGGACGTATGACTCGAGATTCGAGTGTAGTATACACGAATTTGAGGGTAATGGACTCGAGTTCGTGTATGAAAGACTCGAGTTCGAGTATAAGAAACACTGTGTAAAAGACTTAATGAAAGAACCTATTGGACTCGAGATGATCTTCAATAAACTTGAAGTTCGACCCTAGTAGACTCTAACTCATGTACGAAGGAGACAAATTGAACTCGAAGTTCTACTCTTGGTTACTCAAACTCGTCTACTACGGACACGAGATGATGATTAACTCGAGATAAAATCCTTTGAACTTGAGAGGATATTGTTATGGACTCAAGAAATTTCGTGTGAGACTCGATGAAATGGCCTAAGACTCGAGGTCAATCGTCGAACTCGAGTTATATGAACACCAAATCGAGTAAATGCAACTCGAAACATTTCGAAAACATTTGTAAGGGATACGAGTTTGGGTCATTTAGACTCGAGATGATACAAGTTCGTCAATGGATGAGCTTCGAATGATTTAGAATCGAGTTGGTGACCTTTTAAACTTGAAGTGAATTTCCTATATACTTGAGGTGGAAAACAACAGGCTCGAAGTGTTCAACTATACACTCGAGATGAATGAGTAGTTAAACTCAAAATGGCCTTCAATTGGACTCGAGCTTAGTTCCTGTGAGACTCGAAGTGGATTTAACTTGACTCGAGATTGTATAAACTATTAGACTCGAAAAGAATTTATATTGGACTCGAAAACTCAGTTGACTTCAATTGCATGGAACTCAAAGGGGACTCAGAAAAATTTTATATGGCACTCGAATTGATATGTTGTTGTCACGAGGAATCAATTTAAAGATGCGGCTTGAAGTGGATGTAAAAGTACGACTCGTGATAAAAGAACTTAGCCACAATTGTTGACCAAACTCCTTTGACAACCATCCCATGTGAAGTTCCATGTTATTGACAAGAGGTGGATTACTTAGTCGAATGCATGGACTCGAAGTGTTCACAGAGGGACTAAAGGTGTTTTGTTATAGACTCGAGGTGTTTTAAGAAGGTACACGAGCTCCATACTTAAAAAAATAGCGGACTTGCAGGGACAGACTTCATAGACTCGAGCTGAACTCTTAGTCTTTGTAGCAGTGTAACCTGAGATGGACACTACAAAAAAATATGGTAACGACACATTCAGTAACATTTTTAGTGACGTTTTTTATAGTAATGGCATCTTTAGTGACGTCAAAGGAGGTGTCACTATAAATGCGTCACAAATTTTAGTGACATCAGAAGGCACGTCGCTAAAATTTTTGACACCTTTAGCGACTTCGGGTAAAAGTGTCTCTATCAAGAGTTATGTCACTATTAGTGTCATTGTTTGTGTCGTTGTTCTTGAATTTTGTTGTCAGTTGTGTTGTAATCTATGTCACTACTATAGAGTATTGTTACTAGTTGAATCACGATTTTGTGTCGCTATTTTTTAATGATGTTGCTAGTTGAGTTATTGTTTATGTCACTATTCTTGGATGATGTCGCTACTAAAGTAGCTATATGTAACACGAATGTTGTTGCTGATGACATTACTGTTTATGTCACTGTTCTTGAATATTGTTGCTAGTTGTGTTGCTATGTTAGTGCATCCTGTGTGACGATAGCAGTCTAAGTATAGATGATATTTTGTAATAGTCAATTTGTTCGTAATTGCATATTAATACGTCTTTGATATATGTTTGTTATATATGTTTGATATTGATTATATGTATGTTTGAACTTGGTTGTAATTGATGTTTTACAATAAGTTCAAACTTAAGTTCAAACATAAGTTCAAAGATAAGTTCAAACATAAGTTCAAAGGTAAGTCCAAAGTGACTGGTTCGAACTTATGGAGGACAAGTTCGTGGGCCTTGGGCTTAGTCGAAGTTGTCCTGAGCAAGTTCGAATCAGGGGTTATAATTAACTGTTAATTCGTTTTAATTAACAACTTTTGCAGACTTTGGCAGAGAATTAGAGCAGAGGCGATTACGAACTTGAAAGGCGATTTTGTGTTAGTTCTTGGAGAGAATCACGTGTCGGGACGTTCTAGTGTTCGTCAATCATCGTGTGTGTCTCCGGGTTTCGTGTGCGTGGTCTTTCTGTCAAACCGCTAACGAGGATTCGGCACTCGTTGGAGGGCGTCGCGTCAAGATAGGATCCGAAGGTAGGTGACCTTACATGCTATTTTTGTCACTATTATTAAATTTTGTCGCTAGTTGCATCACTATTAGTGATGTCAGTACTCATGTTACTATATTTGTCGCTATACTTGATTTATGTCACTATGTGTGTCGTTATTTGAGTCACTATCTTTAAATGATGTTTCTATTATAATTAGTCATTGTTTTTTTAATACGGTTGTTATTTTTGATCAATTATCATACCTACAGTATTAACAATTATATTTTATCAAAAACTAAAATTGAGGATAATCTATTGTTTATTTATTCTATCAAACTATATTATTAATAATTATTTTTCATTAAAAAGTATGATCTTTTACTCAACAATAAAATTGTTTTATACCAAAGAAACTATCTATGCTCTTCTTGGTCAATACTGGAGAATGTCTAGAAGTGTGTAGCTTTTCCTCCAACCATCAATCATCCAACTCATCAATTCTTTGTGCATGTTCCGACTGTGTAGCTTTGATCATTTATTGTTCTTCTTGTTGTCGTTGCACCATCTCTGGCATATTATCCCATTCCGTATTACTAGAATTGTTGACAGAAGGTTCCTCGTTGTTGTTGTTGTTGTGAGGACAAAATCATCAACACTGGACCCCAATCTGTAGAATTTGCCAATTTTGACCCGACAATGTTCAATCATCTTGGGTATGAGTTACCAACCTTAAAAAACTTTTATTAATTAAATTTTTTCTCATAACCATGTTTAAATTAATGTTATACACATGATATATGAATTTCACATACATTCACACTATCCGTGTCCTTAAAAATTATGTGAATACTCAATGCATATTTATGTAAATGGTCAATTCACACCATGTGAATGGTGTTGCTCCTTTTGAAAAAAAGTCTTATAATGTTGTCTTATACATGTCTATTCAAAAAAAAAATATATGTGAATGATCATTCACATTAGGGTACGCTGGATACGCTAGAATCTCATAGGTCCGCTGATGAACCTGATTATATATATATATATATATATATATATATATATATATATATATATATATATATATATATATATATATATATATATATATATATATATATATATATATATATATATATATACACGTATACATATACATATACATATACATATACGTATACCTATACGTATATATATACGTATACATATACGTATACATATACGTTATACATATACATATATGTATATATATACATATATATATATATATATATGTATAGATATGCATATACATATATGTATATGTATATGTATGTATATATATACATTTATGTATATGTATATGTATGTATATATATATCAAAGGAGTAGAAAGGAGAAGGAATGAACACATGACATACATCTAATTCACTCACGCCAGACTTAGTTTCGCCCCGCTACCCCAGACTTAGTTTCGGTCAACACTCTGCACCCAAACAACCATTTTATATAAAATTTATAACTTTCGTTCATACATCGCTTACTCTAGACAATCCTCATTTATTTAGACTAAAACTATGTCAAATGAAAGAACAGGGCCTTACGTGTTGTCTCCAACTAAAATTTTTTATTCTATTTCATGTTTGGGAAACTGATATAATTGAATCTGCCATGATGAAATTCTATTACAAAGATATAGACGTCATGACATCAGCAATTGAGAAGAATATCAGGGTATGATTTCATTATTGCTTCTAAAATATGCATTCACGTGTTATTACATAGGCTAACATCTGTAGTGCTACTTCTCTATATTATTATTATTTGTTTGTGTGAAATAATTTTGTACTCCTTCTTTCCTAAAATAAATGCAACAATTTAAGGATACTTGGTATTGAAAAAGATGTCATGGATTACGCATGCACCTAAGCCAAAAGATTTCTATTTCAATAATCACAGAGGTATTGCACAATTCTATAGATATATAATTTGGATATTATTGATACTAAAACAAGGAAGACATTTACTCCGGTCATTGACTTTTTGCTTGCACATTGTGTGTAGAGCTGATTATATACACTTATGGGACTCATCGAGTCTGATACTCTGCGTGAATATAACTTGCTAGTTCAAGGTGAATGAGCCGGAACAAATAAGAATGACTCTTTTGTTCATGATGACAATTTTGAAATCCTACCAGTGTTAACATCACGCAAGCGCTGAAAGTGGGTCACATAGATTATTTCTATTGTATAAACTGCAATCCTATGTGGACTTGGACTCGGTTACTTACAAATAAATATGTTTCATTTTTCTTAAGTCAAGTTGAAAAGCTTTGACTTCGTTTGAATCTGTGTGGAGAAAACATCATTTGAGGGGGAGTGATACATTTGTTTAGAATATGGGAGAGAACATATGTGTAAGAGATATTATTTTGAGGGGGAGAGATAATATTTGTGATAATTGACAGTTTGTAATTTTTTGCTGTATTTCTGAGGGGGAGAAATATATATTTTTAGATGAAATATTTCTACATGTATTCATTTAAGTAATTGTAATTTCATTGCATATTATTCTTCTGTGTCTATGAAGATTTTGCAAGATGTTCATAATTATTATGATCATCAGAGGGGGAGAAAAGTTGAATTTCAGAGACTACTGCTAAAGAATTTAATGTTACAGATGAAGCAGATTAAGTTGTTTTTACCGAAAGATAATATGTGGATTTGATTGATCAAGGGGAGAATTGCATCTAATTCATAATTCAAGGGGGAGAGTATCTTTAACAGAGAAGAGGAGAGATCAAAGAAGATGAGATATGAATATCAGAGGGATACAGATATGAAGCTCATAGAGAAGAAAAGACTTAAGATCATTTAAGATCACATTACTGAAGACTGAAGATTTTTAGACGTTTAGTTTTTTATTAGTTTTTATTTGTAATCTGTATTATTGCAAAGTCCTTGTTTCTGTGTTGTGTCTATACAGTTGTTTTTCACCTTTAAGGAGGAGATTGTTAGATATCAATTATACAGGTGACAGCAACTAGAAATAAAAGTTCAAGGACAAATCATGTAATTAGATGTAAGATTATAATTTAGGTATAAATAAATTTTTCAATGAAAAATTCTATAACTCTTGCAATTAAAGTGTGTTTTCCTAAAGGTGTAAATGAGAGAGAAAACATTCAATAAATGAAATATATGAATTAAATGTATTGATCACCTAGATCTTGAATTAACAACATTAATGCCGGATTTAATCTTAATTGATATTCTAGGGTTCCATGATTTCATTTCACATTCATATATCACGTATACGAACAAATAAAGATATCAACGCAATGACCCGAGTAATTTTCAAATAATAGTTCTCGAACACCTGATTCAACTATGTGTTACCTAAATATGTTGATTTTAGGGAATATGAACGTATAAAAGCCCGAGAATTCCACGCATTACCAACTTGTTTTAATAACTAAAGTTTATATTAATAATTAAAGAATTTTATAAAAAGGAGTTAATTATATATTAAATCATAAAAGACTTTAATTTTCATATATAAAAGCTCTTTTAATTCTTTAAATCTCTGTTAGACACAAAAAGGTCTCAATCAAAACTGTACTATATCTTAGGGGGAGATCTTTGATCAAACTTGTTGGATACACTTAGGGGAGATTGTTACACTGTTTAATGCCTCAATCAAGTCTTTTAATGATTTGAAATACTAAGCCTAAGACTATTTTACACTTACATAAGTTATTACCTGGCAGTATGTCGAAACTGTACTCATCTCTTGAACATGTTTGACAGTTTATGTCTAAGTTGTTCATGATTGTTGGACAGGTTTGACATAGTTAAGTGGTTTGCTCTTTGTGAGCAGTTCTTGTTCTTTGTGAACAGGTTTCACACATATTGGAATCTGTTTCCAAGTTATCATGTAATGTTTTGTACATTGGGATCAGCCAATAGAGTCAAGACAAAGTGGAAAATCAGAACTGCTACATTTCTGCCAAACATGCTCTGCTACATGAAGACAAAGAGATAACTCAAATGGGTGGCAAACCATTCATATACAAAATGTATTTACAAAGAAGAATAAAGGTTATGTGTTGACTTTCTCTTTTAGGGTAAAGCTAGAAACAAAAGAGCAAAAAGGAAAACACAAAGATTCTGCAGCAAGAAGATAAAGTTGTATTTTTCATGCATGCACGTTCTGCTTCAACTTTAGTAAAAAAGCTAGTTTGTCTAAGCTTCTCTTTGTGAACCATTCCTCAAACCTGTTCAGTGTTCCCCAAAGTTGTTAGTTGTATCTTGTATCTAGTTTCAGTGTGTCTTAGACTAGTGTGATCTGTTGTTCAATTCTATCATCTCAGTTTGGATCATTCCACTATCCAAATTAAGTTGTATACTTAACATACTTGTTAATAAAAATATACAAACATTGAGAAAAATCTATTTGATTTTATATCGACTGTATTCACCCCCCCCCCCCCCCTCTACAGTCTCTCTTGAGATACTTGGGATAACTTTTGGGATCTACAACTTGTAACAGAGTAGTAAAGAGCAGAGTACTAAAGAGTGTCTGTTAACTCTAGATCTCTCAAGGTACTTCCCATATTCTCACCATGGACAACACTTCTTCAAACTCCTCCTCATCCTACTAGGACAATGGCTCTATGGCCAAGCCTCCCAAGTTTAATCATCAAAACTTCTATGGCTGGAAATGTAGGATGATCCCTTATCTGGAGAACATGGATGTTCAACTTCCATAAAATGTAATGGAAGTTCACTATGAGCCAACCTATGTTCCAACCATTACTTCTACCAATAAAGGTGTTGTTCCAGAAGTAAGGACTGTTGAAAAAGCAAGAGCTCAATGATCTGAAGAATGCCAGAGATTAGTTGCTTTTGATGCAAAAGAAAGGACTACCTAGTGATATCTCTACCTCATTATGTGTTCAAGCAGGTGGATAAGCTTAAAACAACTAAAAAGATGTGGACAATCTATGTATAGTCTATAATGGTCATACTATCACTCTGTATAATAGGATTAACAATCTTGTTAGACTATAGGAGTTGTTCTTTGAAAAGACAAAGGAAAGTCTTACTGAAACCTACACTGGGTTTACTGCTCTGGTGATTGATTTCAAAGCTGTTGGAATCACTAAAGACGGTCTTACTCTGGTGAAAACAAGTTCTTAGATGTTTTTACTGAAGAGTGGAACTACTTTGCATCCATACTCAGAAACTCGGGTACTATCAAAAGCATGGATCTTGTAAACTTGTATGGATCTTTGCTCAATGATGAACAGTCAAGACAACAAAATAGAAATTCCTTGGAAATATCTAAAAGGGGTCAGCCTTAGTGGCTGAAGTAAAACAGCCTGTGAATCAGACTAGTGATGTGTTCACAAAGGATTTTCATATGCTGATAAAGACTAGGAAGCCTTGACAGAGGAAGAGGAAGAGGGTGAAGATCTTGATGATGAGCAAATGATTGTTATGCTTGTCAAAAGGTTCAACAAGAAAAAATGTTTGGAAAGAAGATGTTGTCAAGAAAATTAAATGTTGTAAAAAATAAAACATTTGATAAGACCAAAGCTCAAAAGTTGTGGCCTCCTCATCAAAACCTCACAAGACACATAAAGAGGATGGCTACAGGGTTAAGTACCTTATAACCATGGCTAAGTTGAACAAATTAGAAGACTTTGTAGTTTCCAACAAGGTGAAATGATTAATGGTATAAGCATGTGATTGGAAAGAGTCTAAATCATCATCTGATGAAGAGGTGTTAGTGCATCCTGAGTGACGATAGCAGTCTAAGTATAGATGATATTTTGTAATAGTCCAATTGTTTGTAATTGTGTATTAATACATGTTTGATATATGTATGATATAGATATTGATTGTATATATGTTTGAACTTGGTTGTAATTGATGTTTTACAATAAGTTCAAACATAAGTTCAAAGGTAAGTTCAAACATAAGTTCTAGAACAAGTTGAAAGACAAGTTCGAGAATAAGTTCAAAGGCCTAGATTCGAACTTATGGTGGACACGTTCGTAGGCTTGGGCCTTCTCGAACTTGTCCAGGGCAAGTTCGAATCCGAGGCCTATAATTAAGAGTTAATCAGTTTTGATTAACGATTTTTGCCGAAATTAACGTCCGGGCGGTTACGAACTTGCAGAGAGATTTCGTTGTGTTATTGGAGAGAATCACGTGTCGGGACGTTCGGGTTTACGTCTATCATCGTGTGTGTCTTCGTGTTTCGTGTGTGTGATTGGTCCGTCAAACCGCTAACGAGGATTCCGCACTCGTTGGACGGCATCGCGTCAAGATTGGATCCGTAGGTAGGTGACCTTACAAGTGGTATCAGACCCATAAGGGTGTTCATCGTGTTTTCGCGTTCATCATAAACATTCTTGGTTTCTTGGCGTTTTGTACCGAAAAATCATTTTTTTAATCAGTTTTTCGAGTTATACAAGCAAAAGAACGGAGAAAAATTCTTATTGGTTCACTTTTTCAGTCAAAATCAGTATTTTTGGTCTTAAAAATATTGGTTTAATCTGAAAACTTGAAAAAATAGAATATTTTGCCGTTTCTCGAACTTGCGGCGCTCGAACATAGGGGGTATTAGGGTTCATTCGAAGTTGTCAGAAATCTCGAATTTGCCAGAAAATACGCTCCTCTCGAACTTGATTTAGGGCTTCCATCAAATTTGACTGAAATTCGAAATTGCTAGCTTCGAATTTGTCAGATTTCGAACTTGTCAGAAAATTAAGTTCAGTTCGAACTTGTCAGTAGTTCGAACTTGTCAGAATCTTCGAACTTGTCAGTCAGTTGAACTTGTTTAATTCGAACTTACTTAAATTCGAATTTAATTTCAAATGAATTTAATATTAAGTTAATTCGAACTTCCATAAGTTCAAAGGGGTTTAAATTAAATTAATTAAGTTCGGGAACAAAAAGTTTAGACAAGATGTCAATTTGCAAAAATTCATTGAAATGGATCATGAGGTCGGCAAGGCAAATTCTCCGCCGAAATTGATGAAGTTGGAAGACTGTTATTGATGGAAGGATAGGTTCGCCGATTTTGCTCGTTTCAACGATATGCGAATGTGGATTTGTATCGATGAGAAATATGTGCCACCTACGCAAGAATTTGAAGGTCGTCAAAGAGTCTTATCCTATCAAAAGATGAAGGATGATAATAAGAAACTATATGAGGCCGAGAACCGAGCTTTCTCGATTATCCGAATGGTGTTACCTCAAGAAATTATAAACACCATGAGAAATCATAGGACTCCTAAAGAGCTATAGGATGCTCTAGAGAAAAGGTGTGAGGGAAATCCACGGGTTCGCAAGAGTAGGATGGAGATGCTGAAACAACAATTTGCAATTTTCAAAGCTCTGAAGAACGAGACACTTGATGAGACAATCACGAGATACTTTCATCTGTTAACGGAGCTTGACAATCACAATATTGTTTACCAAGAGACTGAGAAAGTTGAAAAACTTCTAGATGCTATACCGACGAGATGGGAAATGTACACCGCTTTAATTAAGCATGATGAAGAGAAGTTCGAGACACTCACTCTTGAAGGAGTGGTTGGAACTCTTAGGGCTTATAATTTCAAAATATAGAATAAGGAAAGGGAGGTTGAGCAAGTTCAAGATCCTGAAATGTATTTTGGGAAGACAAAACCATCGATTGGTGGTGATGTGAAGTCGAGTGCCACAGCTTTCTTCTCAGGAGAAGAATTAATTCCAATAGCTGTAGAAGAATCGAGCAGTAGGGCATTCTTAGGGTTTTCGAAACCGGAAGAAAAGCCAACTCAATCAGCATCTACATCACTAGGATACACAAAAATGTCAATGAGCGCAAAATCAGCTGAAGATCATCTGAATCTTTTGGCTTCATTTGTCGCCGCGTACGGCGATTGCGTTCAAGGGAAAATAAACGATCCTGCGCTATGGGATGAAGACTACGATCAGGTGGATCCTGATGACTTGGACGAAATGGATCTTCAATGGCAACTAGCCATGGTGACTCAGCGAGTCAAGAGGTTCATGAAAAGAATGCGGAGAAATATGAGCGTAGGCAACAACAAAGTTGGGTTCGACAAATCGAAGGTTAAGTGTTATAACTGTCAAGGATTAGGACACTTTACACGAGAGTGTCAATAACCCAAAGTTGAAAACTATCAGAATCAATCTCAGGGAAGATATCAGTGTGGTACTTCAAGTAATCAAGCTAACATCGCTGGTCTGTTAACTAATGTGACATCTGACAGACAGCTTGATGGAACTTATGATTGGTCCACTCATCCTGAGTCTAATGCTAGAGCCTTCATGGCTGAAGTGACTGAGACTGGGGATGACGGAGCAGAGGAAGTAACAGAGGACAATGAACAGAGTGATACAAGTCCTGTGTTGGTGGAGAGGTCAGACAATCAGACCATTCTGGAGTTTGCCGCATAAATGGCTAACATAGAATCGGATCACAAAAAGGTTATTATGAACTTTTCTACATTTCATGACTTATGTGTTTTATGTGCTACTTCCAATGATAGATTGAACTTAGTTCTAGAAACACATAATAACTTAACTACTCAGATATAATCTCTAAAATCAGATAATGCTAGTCTCCTAGACATTAAAGAAGATCTTAGGAATAAGCTAACAGCAGATGCTCAAGACGTTATAGTTCTGAAAGACAAATTAAGTGAACAATGTGTCAGGATAGAACTTATGTATGAGCATGTGGAGGCTTTCACCAAAGAACTTACGATTAAGGAGGTCGAGCTAGCTGAATCAAGGGTTAAAGTTGCAGAGGCAAATAGTAAGTTGGAAAAGTTCAAGAACTCTTCACTAAATCTAGGAAAAATCTTAGATGCTCAACGTCAGTGTAAGAAACCAGTAGGTTTAGGTTATCGAGAGAGTCCTCCACCTTTCAACGACAATTATGTGCCTCAACCTCAGGATAAAACTGATAAACGAGTCGAGTCAGAGGTAGCAGCTGAAACTGTATCTGAATCTGATAGGGATAAATCAACTAAGGTGTCTACTAATAACTCTCAGATTAAGAAGGTCAAGTTTGTGCAGTCTTCTAGTGATCAAAAACTAGGAGAACCTAAACCTGAAATTGATAATCAACGGGAGGACATAGTCACAGTAGTTGAAAAGAAAGAAACTGACACTAGTGAGACACCAAAATCAAAGGGCACTCATAAGAAGTCGATTGATAAGATGTCTTGCTTTAGATGTCATGAGAGGGGACATGTTGCGTCTAGCTGTCCATATAAGAAAGTAGAGTCTACACACTCTAAACCAGAGTCTAGACCTATTGTTTGAAAGCCTGAACAACATAAACCATCACCTAGTGTAGCTAGCACAAGTGGTTCTCAAAACATTGAGAAAATTGTGAATGCCACACCAAAGACTGCTATTAGACAAGTACCTGTGTCGGTTAGACCAAATGAAGTGGTTAGGACTAATACGCCGAATAGGGTCCCTAATCAGTCTAGGTCAGGACCTCAACAAGCTTATAGGAGTACAACATCTAGAAGAACTTACACTGCAGCTAGGTCTTACACTCCTCAGACACCAGGTAGAGCCCAGGGATATCAATCTGAAATGACCTATAATAGAAATTATTCGAGGGCTCAACAGCAAATGCGTACACAAAGGCCAAGAGTGAATCTAAATCATTCTGCACCACAACAGGTTCTCAATCAAACACCCAAGTCACCTGAAAGGATAGATGGGTATTTGAAGGAGTTCATGTATGTGGATGAGAATGGTATTACCAAGTCAGTCATGGATTGGGTTCCCCGTGATAACTAACTTCTTTTCTTTCATGTGCAGGAGATGACTACAGGTCTAAACAACATGTGGTTCGTCGACAGTGGTTGCTCTAGGCACATGACTGGGGAAAGGAGTCTGCTCACAGACTTCAAGGGAGGGAACAGGGGATTCGTATCATTCGCTGGGAATAAAGGAGGTCATATCACTGGTACTGGAGTGGTCACTAATGTGACTATCACACTTGATCAAGTTTACCACGTTGATAAACTTGATCATAATCTCATTAGTGTATCTCAAATCTGTGATAAGAAGAACTCAGTACTTTTTACTGATACTGAGGCGTTAGTGCTGAAACCGATATTTAAAGTACCTGAAGAATGGATAATGATGAGAGCCCCAAGGAAGAATGATTTGTACATGATGGACATGAACAAATCAGATTCATCGATGGGAACAATATATCTTCTATCCAAAGCTTCAGAGTCAGATTCCATTTTATGGCACAGACGCATGGCACACTTGCACCTATGGAAAATGAACTACATCACTAAACATGGTCTGGTGCAAGGTGTCCCACTGAAGAGTTTTTAGTTCGACGACAAGTGTGTACCGTGCAAGAAAGGCAAACAACACAAGAAGTCACACAAGTCAAAGACTTAGAACTCGATAACTTCCACTTTCGATTTGTTGCATATGGATCTATTTGGACCTATCAATAAAAGGAGTAAAGGTGGTAGTTGGTACTGTTTAGTTATCACTGATGATTACTCACGTTTTTCATGGCTTTTCTTTTTAGGTACGAAGGATGAAACAGCTGGAAAGTTGATTGGGTTCTTAGACCAAGTCGAAAACTCATACGGGACGAGGGTAAAACGTATCAGGAGTGATAATGGAACAGAGTTTAAAAACACAGTAATTGGTATATATTGCCTATCCAAAGGCATAGTGCATCAATTTAGTGCACCATATGAGCCACAAAAAAATGGGGTGGCAGAACGAAAAAACAAGACTTTGATTGAGGCAGCAAGGAACATGCTCTCGGATTCAAAGCTTCCTACCATGTTTTGGGGGGAGGCAGTGAATGCCGCGTGTCATGTTTTAAACCGGGTCCTTACTGTCAAATCACTAAACAAAACCTGTTATGAAGTTCTGAATAAAAGACCACCTAATTTAATAGGATTTGAACCGTTTGGGGTACCGTGTACTTTACGAAAAACAAAATATCAACCTAAGTTTGGTGAAAAGGCTGACGAAGGATATTTCCTAGGTTATGCGCCTAACTCACCAAACAAAAGGGTTTTTAACAAAACAAACGGTACGGTGGAAATTGTGTTTAACATCTATGTTACAAGTTATTCACGTGAACCCGAAACAGGCCCTGAGTGGTTATTTGATTATGACTTATTTTTGAATCATTTAACATACCAGTTAGTGGAAATGCAGGTACAATAGAGGATGACTTCTCGTCATTAAACATGAATGAAGACAATCAAGGTTTTCCAAAGACAAGCTTTCCATCAACTTCTGAGCCTACAACGACCGAAGATGGATCTCCAGCAGAGAATGAACCTGAGATACCTACAAACGAGAATTAGGCTAGTACTTCTAATTCCGAAGACAGTGATCATGAGGAAGAAAATGTACTGAAGTCGTACCTCCGTTAGGTGAAATAGGATCAAATTTAGGAGATAATCTTAGAGTCGATGAGATTGGGACATCAAGGATAAACAAGGATCATCCGATTGAGAGCATCATAGGAAATCCGCATACCGGTGTGAGAACTAAGAGTAGTGTGAATATCAACACAGTGTTGTTATCGATGATCAATGACGGCCTATCACACTTGTCTTTATTCGTGTTTCATCTCGCAAGTAGAGCCGAAAAATGTGCAAATGGCACTGAAAGACAACTCTTGGATTGAAGCCATGCAAGAAGAACTGTCACAATTCAGAAAGCATGAATTGTGAGAGTTAGTGTCGCTACCTCGAGGAGAAGTTGCAATAGGAACCAAATAGGTTTTTAAGTGCAAGAGAGATGATTGGGGTATTGTTACTCACAACAAGGCAAGACTTGTAGTAAAGGGATTCAACCAAGAAGAGGGAATTGATTACAACGAAGTATTTGCACCAGTGGCAAGGCTCAAGGAAATTCGTCTATTTCTAGCCTCCGCGTCCTTCAAGGGATTTAAGTCTATCAGTTAGATGTTAAGAGTGCATTCCTGTACGGCAAGGCGAAGGAACTGGTGTACGTCGAACAACCGCCTGGGTTTACTGATCCAAAGTATCCCGACAGAGTGTATCGACTCAATAAGGCTCTGTATGGATTACATCAGGCACCAAGGGCATGGTATGAGATGCTATCAACTCATCTTTTGGACAACGGGTTTGAAAGAGGGAGAATTGATAGTACATTGTTCGTGAAGAGAAAGGGAGAAGATTTTATCTTAGTACAAGTGTACGTTGATGACATCGTCTTTGGATCATCAAACGAACAGATGTGCAAAGACTTTGAGAAGGTTATAGAGTCAAAGTTTGAGATGAGTGTTATGGGAGAGCTGAACTTCTTTCTGGGTTTGCAAGTTGAACAGAGGAAGGAGGGCATGTTTATCCATTAGACGAAGTATGTCTACGATATTCTGGAGCGCTTCGGGATGGAGGGAACAAAGCTAACTCCTCATTTTAGTACTCCGATTCAAGTGAATCACAATCTCGGACTGGGTACAGAAAGTTATACTGATGTAGATCCGACTCTATATTGGGCCATGATCGGGTCACTCATGTATTTAACTGCTTCTAGACCTGACATTATGTTTGTTGTGTGTATCTGTGCTAGGTTCCAAGCTAATCCGAAAGAAATGCATATGAAAGCCGTTAAGCGGATTCTGAGATATCTCAAGTCGAAACCGGAGCTGGGACTTTGGGTATCATGCTGATGGTGATCTGGATGTGAAAGCATACACAGATTCAGACTATGGAGGTTGCAGCTTGAACCGGAAATCAACAACTGGAGGTTGTCAGTTCCTTGATGGGAGTCTCGTATCCTGGCAATGCAAGAAACAGACTTCGGTAGCCGTGTCAACGTGCGAGGCCGAATATGTAGCTGCTGGTAGTTGCTGTTCACAAGTTTTGTGGATACAACAACAATTGCGGGATTAAAGTTTGACTTACACTCATACTCCCATTAGGATAGATAATCAATCTACAATAGCTATAACTAATAATCCAGTTAAACACAGTAAAACAAAGCACATAGACATAAGACATCATTTAATACATGATTGTGCTGAAAATAACTTAATTAAACTGGTAAAAGTGGTAACGGAAGATAATAATGCAGATTTATTCAATAAAGCATTTGATAAGTCACGCTTTGAGTTGTTAGTTCCACTAAATGGTATGCGTAATCCAGAGTAACTTAACCTTAGTAGATTTTCTTTCTGTTTATAGTAAGTTAGCAACTTAGTAGATTTTCTTTCCATTTATAGTAAGTTAGTAAGTCAGTTTATTAACTTTTCTTAAAGTTGAAAAACAAAAAAAAAGAGAAAATCATTAAAATTTTCAAAAAAAGAGAATATCGAAAAATGTGTTAAGTCTTAGAGACATAGGTTCAAAGTGACGAAAATTAGTACAGTCGAAACAATCTCTAAGTGAAAACTCCTAGGGTTTCTCACAACTTTGTCATTATTCACAATTTCTATAGAAAAAGCGGCCGCCAGTTTTGAATATTCTCTATGACAAATTCATCATCGATTGAGTTAACTCTCTTTGTTTGAGTCATTAATTCTCTTTGTTTGAGTCATCATATTATTGTATATTCCTGTAAGTGAAAAGATTATTGATTGGGACGATTTAACAGTAAACAGCAGTGCAGACCCGTACTTCACTCAAATGGTTTTCAGTTACTTTGGATTGAAACCCGAGCTTCCGTAACAAAAGCTTCTATTCACTTCAGATTAGAACCCGATTCTAAAGGATGAATCTTTCTGAAATTCCTGCCCTGAATTCAACTCTGAAGCTGTATTGACAAATAGTGAGTTTTATTTTATAATTTTTTTGCTCCTGATTTATTTTATATGAGTTGACTAACTATGTGTGTTTATTTCCAGGGGGAGTTTCAGACGCACTTTGACGACGATATCTTTTTCACTAAGTTGTGGGCAATTTTTTTAATGAAATATTTTTGTGCACACATAAAGAGGTTTTGAGCTAAAAAGAAAATTTTTAAGGATGTTAAGTTATGTTTCTCTGAGTATATCATTGAGGTTAATTGTTCTAATCTCTTTGATGTTCATAATCTCATTGCATCTAAGATTCTCTTTGTTATTCTCCCATGCATTTTTAATTCTTCCAATTCATTCTAACTGAATTCTCCCATAATCTCTCATAAGCTAATTCTTTCATGAAAATCTGATTCATTTGTGAAGACCTTCCCTTATGGGGCAGTCCTCAGAGTCTAGGTCCCACAAATTTCAATACGATATCAACCATACTAAGATAGGGTAATTAATTGCGGAATTAAAAATTACATGTACATACAGATTAGGATACAGATTACATATTTCAAATTAAAGTTATAAAAGGGTACCATCTAATCTAATCATTACATCATAGAATCATTTCAAATCTACCCAAAATCCACAACAATTACTGTCTTCCAATCAGTACCGAAAATATTTGTTGTGTAGTGGTCTATGATACTTCTGTCTTGATCGTTAATAGACCTAAGAGCTAGGTCCAGCAGGTGACTTTCCTTTGCTTTTTCCTGTAAAATTATAAAGTAGCAACTGTAAGCAATGCTTAGTGAGTTTATAGATTTTCAATATTAACATGCGTGTCAAGCGGATCATTAGTCTAGCGTGATATGTCTTGGCTGCCGCTACAGCCCTCATGATTGAGATATAGTATTCATAGAATTGGATGATGTTCAGGCCACACTCACGCTTAAATCGTGGGGATCAGCCACATACTGGGCTAGCTACCAGTAAGTCAATATGGCGGAACATCGGAGGTCATTACCAAGTCCATAAGAACTGGTGAAATAGCCAGGTCTAGAACAATAGACCATCAAGGCTAATCAAGCTGAATAAATCTATCAAGTGTCTGATCAATAGTGAAAGCTTAAGTCATAGAAGTCATGATAGCAATGAATCATAAAGCAATGTCTGAAGAAGTCTTAAATGCAATATGAAATGATAATCAAATGGCTATCATGATCCACTGGGCAACACCGAACCATAGTGTGCACAGGTCTCAATCCAGCTGATAAAATGAATGTCAATAAATCTAACATCAACAATATATCTCAACCGGAATTTAAACATGTTCAATCTGAATATCTATAACTCACAGGTCTGGGTCTTTATCAAACAGATATAAAAATCTGCCACCTGAGTTATATCAGGATTTTATCTTTGTCAATTCTGTTCTCTGTCAAATGAAGTCTTTGACCTGCTTTTAAGTCTTTAAATCTCTATGTTCAGAATTTCACTGAACCTGTCCAGAATTATCATGATAATATCATATCAAGTTCATCATCTTTATCATCATCATTTTAGTTTTTTAAATTCTTGAATTTTATCTGTTCTGATAACTGATAATTCTTATCAATCTTTCATTAATTTATATTCTCTATTCCATTAAATCCTCAAAAGCTTTCTCTATATATATATCATATAGATAACTAAAAGCATATGCATATAATCATTTATTTAAATTTAAATATCAAAATACATAAAATTGGGTTTCGGACCATCCAGATTCGGATCCATCCGTATTGGGGACCCGGATTTCGGATTAGCCCGGATTCGGACCCATCTGAAATGGTTCATTCGGATTCGGACCAAGATATCCGAATTGAGCATAAGTCCGAATTAGGATCAAAATCGAAATGGCACCGAATTCGGATTATTCAGAATCTGAATTGCTACATCCGAAATACAAGGATTCGAATTGAATCATTTGAACTGAATTAGGACTATCCGAGAATGATTTCATCCGAATTCGGACTTATCCGGGTTCAGATCCTTCATGTTCATAAATTTCCAGATTTTGTTCTTCATGTTCATACTTGTATTCATACGGATTTTTCATAATAATTCCCAAAAACACTTTTTAGTAACATGCAATGTTATATATTGTTGTAATATCATTATTAGATTGTTTTTATACTAATTTCCCTATCAATAACATCATTATTTGATCAAGATCATCCAAATATTCATTATTTTGTCAAGAACACATATTTTATAAAAATACCGATTTCTAATTAGTTTTAGATGATCCAAGCAACAAATTTTGTTTCTGTTTCATTTATTAGTTTCAATTCATCATAATCTATCATAATTTTATACATGTACCCTAAAATCATCACATTTGAATCAAAGGTTTCGGTTTTTAATAAAACCGAACCAAACTCTTGAAATTAAAGAGTTTAATCAATAATTACCTCAAAATCTTTGTAGATTGTTGTTGATCTTTGCTTCTTGTAACTCCTTTTTGATTATAACTTCAATTAATTGAACAATCCTTGATGAATTTTGATGTGGCCGTAAACTTAGAGAGATTAGAGAGAGAGAGAGAGAGAGTCTTAATATTAATGATCATAATTGATCATTAATTTTGTTTTTATATATCACATTTATCATATTTAAATTTAACCCACTAAACTTTTGTATTTTACATATCTTTTTAAATTTAATCATCTTTAATTATTCATAACATATATAAATAATTTAAGTACATTATTTCATTTATAATTCAATTACAAGATAATTAATGTAATAAAATTATATTACTTAAATCAAAATACTGAAATTATGATTGGACCAGAAGTTAGGTTGTTACAGAATGTTGGGAATAAATAATAGAGATGAAACAATTATATTGTATATAATTGTAATTACTCAATAGTATAGGGGTTGGATTCTAAATACTCAAAGCTTGAGTATTAAGTATAAAAAGAGGTATCTGTGTACTGTTGATAAAAGGGAAGAATCTCAGATTACACAAAAATACACGGCTGGAATTAGAGAGAAAAGAAGGATTGCTTTGCAAGAAAGCCAAGAACACCAATGTAATATTTCTCTCTTTAATCATTCAATATAATGTGTTTGATTGTTAATTGTTCATATGAATTGTGTTATGTTGTATGAACTGCATGAAATATAAATTCACAATTGGTATCAGAGCCTAATATGGCTGAATTTGAGTGAATTTTGAATCTGAAATCGTTTTTTTTAGAACACTATTATATTCATTTTTTTGAAAATCTGAAAATCAATTGAGGATTTTGATTCTGTGGATGAAATGATCTGAATTTTGGATCGAATGTGTGAAATTTAAAGGCGAATCTGATGACATAAACATCAAATATTATCTCAAAACACACAGAATTTAATTGAGAAATTTCAGATTTTTTTGAAAAAGTGTGTGTTCTTGAGGTTTTTGGTCAATTTTTGGTTTTTAATCGAGAATTAGCCAAAGTGATTTCACAAAAGTTGTTTCTGCTATTAAAATGAACCCTCGAAATCAATTTGAGGTCAAATCATGGATTTTTGTTGAAAAAGTTCGAATCTGGTCTTGTTTTTGTTGAAAAATGATAAAACTTGGGCATAAAGAAGGCATTCGAGTTTTATTAAGAAGGCATTCGAGTTTTATAAAGAAGGCATTCGAGTTTTATAAAGAAGGCATTCGAGTTTTATGAAAGCTTTATTCGAGTTTCATGAATGCTTCATTCGAGTTTGCTGAATGCTTCATTCGAGTTTGATATATGCTTATTTCGAGTTTGATAATACATTCATCGAGTTTCATGCCTTATGATTCGAGTTTTAAGCCTTAATCATTCGAGTTTCATGCTTATTTGATCGAGTTTCATGCTTATTTGATCGAGTTTAATGCTTCATTAATCGAGTTTTATGCTTCATTAATCGAGTTTCAAGCTTCATTAATCGAGTTTCAAGCTTCATCATTCGAGTTTCATCAAGCTTATTCGAGTTTCATTCTTTTTCAATCGAGTTTCACACTTAACCATCCGAGTTTCATTCATGATCATTCGAGTTTCATTATTCTTCATTCGAGTTGAGTCCTTATTCATTCGAGTTTCATCATACTATTGACTATTTGACCTTAGCTGCTTAAATTGGCCATAACTTTTGACTGGAACATCGTTAGAAGGCCTACCATACGCCAAATCGAAGCTTGAAAAGAGATCTACATTTCTAGAATGGGCGTAGCTGGTTCGGTAAATTTTCGAGGCCCAATTCCACTCCAGAAAAAAGTTACGAGCAATTTTATACAGAAAAGCTGAAATTTTAACGTCAAAAAGTCATTTCAGAGCTGATTTTTCATAAGTAATCTTTAACTGAAATAGTTTTTCAAAGTTTTATCAGAATTCACTCCGTTTTTCCATAAAAGATCTTGGAAGATTCAATTTCTAGCAATTCATAATGGAATTTGAACAATTGTCAAAGTCTGAGCTGATTTTCAAACTTACTGAATCTGAAAAGATTCGTAAGAACAATTACGACATTCTCATTCAGTTAAATACTGATAAACATTTGGCGTTACGTGACGTACAAATATTGAATGAAGAAATTCAAAGCTTAAAAGAAAAACAAAACTCTGAGAGTTGTGCTCATCAATTGAAAATATCTGAATTACTTAAAGAACTTGATGAGCTGAAACAAGAAAATTTTCAGAATGCAACTCAACTGAAATATCTTTTGCCTGAAAGATCTGATCTTTACAAGAAAGTTCAGGATCTTGAAGATACACTTTGTAAGACAAAACCAACTGATCAGAATTGTATTTTAAACAAAAATGAAGAAATTTTTGCTCTTCAACAAGAGTTGTCTTTAACTAAAGATTTGATTGAGAAGGAAAGACATGAGTTCTTACTTAAAGAACAAGATTTTAAATCAAAATCTGAATTGTTTGAAGATGAAAGACAAATGTTCTTAATCAAAGAACAATCTTTTAAATCTGATTACCAATCATTTGATCATGACAGAAATTCAAATTTAGTCATTATCAAAAGTTTGGAAGATCAGATACTTCATCTTACAAAACAATTACATGTGTTTACTTCGTCAACTGAGTCAAAGGTTAAGACCCCTTCTTCAGTGTGTTTAAAATCCAATGTTGATCACTCTGGTTTGTCTTCTGAAAGTGAAGTGAATCTAACTAACTCTGCTAAGTTTGATTCTTCTTTAGATCTTAAACTTAAGTATCTGTTAAAGATACACAGCGGCAAAGATAAAATTGTTGAACAACTTCCGGTCAAGATTTACACCGGTGAATCTTCGAAGTCAAATTTTCTTAAAGTTTCTGAAAATACTGGTCATTCTAATCAGAAAACAAATTCACAGAAAAATACCAAGTATTATCAGAAACAGGCAAGAACCGGACAGTTATTCAAAAAGAAGAGTTCGCAAAAGTCTGATCATTCAAATTCAAGTTTCTTTAGAAATTCAGATATTCAATTTTATCATACTCAAAGAAATTTGTTTTCTGCGTTTGAAAGAGAAGCTGATAGTTATAACATGCAATGGGTACCTAAACCCAAGTACAAGTGGGTACCAAAACCTGTTTTGAAATGGGTACCCAAGAGCGCTAACAAGTCTGGATCCAAATCTTTTTGGATACCAAAGACATCTTAAATTTTGCAGGTTATAGGTTTCTTATCATTTCAGATAAGGACCCGTTCTTCATTTCAATAGGCTCTTGATTACATCAGATCAAGACCCGTGTTTCAAATCAAAATGGTTTCTAGTTAATTCAGACTAGAACCCGGACTTCAATGAACCAGAGTCAAAGGCTTTCAGTTACATCAGACTGAAACCCGAGTCTGAGAGACAAATCTTACTGGAATTCTTGCCCTGAATTCAACTCCGAAGCTGAAATTGACAAAGAGGGAGTTTTATTTTTATAATTTTTTGCTCCTGATTTCATTTCTATGAGTTGACTAACTGCGTGTGCTTATTTCCAGGGGGAGTTTCAGACATTCTTTGACGATGACATTTTTCAAAACTATGTGTGATTTTTCACGAAAATATTTGACACACACATAAAAAGAGTTTTTGAGCTGAAAAGAAATTTTTTTATGAATCTCTGAATCTATCATTGAGATTAATTGATCTAATCTCTTTGATTTTTATGATCTCATTTCTTCTGAGATTCTTTTTGTTAGAAATCTTCCAATTTATACTGGATTCTCCTGTTATCTCCCATGTGCTAATTCTTTCAAGAAAATCTTATTCTTTTCATATCATATATCAAATTTTCCATTTCATTCTGATATCTCCCAAAATTATCTGCATATCATCTCCAATACCATATAAGTTGGATTTCATCATATCTCATGACCTTTCAAAGCTGAAAATTTTTCTGCTGACTTCGATTATGCACCAATCTGAGTGATAGGCATAAATATCGCTTCTATGGTCTAACCAGAACCGGAAGACCTACCCAAGAAGCTAACCATCTATAGATTGTGCGGGTGAGGGTTCTTTAGGTTTATTAGTTGAGAAGTGTCAGTTATCACGGGATACTGACAGGGTCGAGCAGAGGTAAAATGTAAATGAGAGGGATATTAAAAGGAGATGGTGGTGCATCAGATCATGCTTTTCTCATAAAGCTGACTGAATTTAATTCTGAAAAGTGAGCTGGAGGGAGCTAGGTTGAAAAATGCTGAGAGCTGAGAGTTGAGAAAGGATTTGAAGAAAAGATAATCCTATCCTACACTGTGTCTGCTGGGTAAACCACATAATCTATCAAGCCCTAGGCGACTTGATATTGAAAAAGACGTCATGGACCCAGTGACGCATGCACTTAACCCCACCAACTACTCAGTTATCTCTCAAAAGATTTCTGTTTCAATAATCACGGAGATATAACACATTTCTATCGATATATCATTTGGATATTATTGATATTGAAACAAGGAAGACAGTTGCTCCGGTCTCCAATTTCATTTGATGCACATTCTGTCTAGAGCTGATTATATACACTTTTAGGACACATCGAGTCTATCAGTCTGCGTGACTATAAACTGCTAGTCCAAAGTGACTATGCCGGAACAAATAAGAGTGATTCTTTCATGATAAAGGATTTCACGATGACTATTTGGAAATCCTACCAGTGTTACTATCATGCCAGCGCTGAAAGTAGGTCACATAGATTTTGTCTATTGTGCAAACAGGAATCCTATGTGGACCTGGACTTGTTTTCTCACAAAATGAATGTGTTTCATTTTCCCCAAAGTTGTAAAGTTTTGTTTTGTTCTAAAAAGATATAATATCAATTCGAGGGGGAGTGAACTTTTTGAGGGGGTGAGATAAATCTGTTTTGTATAGGGGGAGAGATGTCAGTTTAAGTGGGAGAAAATCAATTTGTAATAATTTCTGAGTTGTAATTGTTGTTGTATTTCTTCTACTGTAATTTCATTGAATTAATGTTTCTGAAGTTTTTGCATGATGTTCATAATTTTTTATGATCATCATGAGGGGGAGAAAAGCTGAATTTCAGAAACAACTGTTGTGTAGTTTGAAATCAACTGAAGGCAATTTCTACATCATCTCAAGACAATTGATCAAGGAAGAGATTTAAAAGCTATTCATGATTCAAGGGGGATTGTACTCACAAGAAAATACAAGAAAAGAGAAGATCAGAGAAGAAGAGTTGTGAAGATCAGAGAGAGACAAATAAAGAAAAGAAGAAGATTCAGAGATCAGAGAAAATAAGAATATTCACGAAAAAGTCCCTGAAATGATCTTTTATCAGAAAATTGATTTCATCTCTAAGGGGGAGATTGTTAGCGACAATATTTGTAGAGCTGAAATGAATATTACTTTAATAATTGTGTTCATCTCTAAGGGGGAGAATGTTGGGAATAAATAATAGAGATGAAACAATTATATTGTATATAATTGTAATTACTCAATAGTATAGGGGTTGGATTGTAAATACTCAAAGCTTGAGTATTAAGTATAAAAAGAGGTATCTGTGTACTGTTGATAAAAGGGAAGAATCTCAGATTACACAAAAATACACGGCTGGAATTAGAGAGAAAAGAAGGATTGCTTTGCAAGAAAGCCAAGAACACCAATGTAATATTTCTCTCTTTAATCATTCAATATAATGTGTTTGATTGTTAATTGTTCATATGAATTGTGTTATGTTGTATGAACTGCATGAAATATAAATTCACACAGAATGGGCTCCACCACGCACAAACTTCGTCCCCGAAGTTAGCTATGTTCGAACAGACTAGGATAAGTAGATTTCATAACATCTCTGGATTCCCAAAACTGATGCGAACCTTTGTGGTGTTTCCACTGGACGAGCACCATCTGTATCTCTTTATTCCAAAGCTTTTTGGTCTTCGAGTCCAGAATACACTCCGGCTCTTCAACCACTCTAAGCTTCTCATCAATTTGCAAGTTAACGTGTGGTATCTGAACTTCTCTTTCATCAGCTAAGCTCTTTCTTAAGTGACTAACATGGAATATAGGATGTATTCCAGCTAAGTCAGCTGGTAGTTCAAGACGATAAGATTGGTTTCCAATCTTTTCGACAATCTTGAACGGGCCGATGAATCTCGGAGCTAGCTTGTTTCTCTTTATGAATCTTACCACATTCTTCATTGGGGATACTTTCAACATCACCCAATCGTTAACCGCAAAACTGATTGATCTATGACGATTGTCATAATATGACTTCTGCCTGCTCTGAGCTTCAAGAATGTTTCTTCTAACCAGCTGAATCTTTTCATGAGTAAACTGTAGAAGGGCAGGTCCTGCTATTGGCGATTCACCTGTTTCGCGCCAACAGGTGGGAGTTCTGCACTTTCTTCCGTACAAAGCTTCAAAAGGAGCCATCTTGATCGTTGAATGATAACTGTTATTATATGAGAATTCGACCAACGGCAAGTGGTCATCCCAATTACCACCCAGATCAAGAACGCAGGCATGAAGCATATCTTCGAGAGTAAGGATAGTACGCTCACTCTGGCCATCTGCGCTTGGATGATAAGCAGTACTCATAGAGATCCGAGTACCCATCCCGTCTTGTAGTGCTTGCCAGAATCTGAATGTGAAACGACTATCACGATCAGAAACGATAGACTTTGGCACACCGTGACGTGAAATGATTTCAGTGATGTACATCTGTGCCAATCTATCGAGGGAGTATGTTTCTTTCATCGGTATGAAGTGAGCAGACTTCGTTAATCGGTCCACGACTACCCAGATGGAGTCGTGCTGTCTCTTGGTTTTCGGCAGCTTCATGATGAAATCCATAGTTATATGCTCCCACTTCCATTCAGGAACAGGCAGTGGTTGCATATCCCCGAAGGGTTTCTGATGTTCTGCCTTAACCATCTGACAGACTCTGCAGCTTTCAACATATCGACCGATGTCTTTCTTCATTCCTGGCCACAAGTAATCGGCTTTCAGATCAAAATACATCTTTGAGCTGCCAGGATGAACAGATAATTTGGACTTGTGAGCTTCAGATAGAAGAGTGCTGCGAATAGAACCATATTTAGGAACCCAGATTCGGTTTCCCTGGAGACAGTGAAGTCCCAAATGGTTCAGAGTTAGAAATTGTAACTGCCCTTTAATATTTTCAGAATCAATATTCTCTTCTTTCAGTGCTTCAGCTTGAGCAACTCTGATGTCTTCAATAAGATCAAAAGAGAATACTACAGGAGTTAGGGCATAGCAGCACTTTTCTGGATAAACTTTTCTACTCAAAGCATCCGCGACAACATTAGCTTTGCCGGGATGATATAGGATCTCGCAGTCGTAGTCCTTGATAAGCTCCAAGGACCGTCGCTGTTTCATATTCAGATCCTTTTGAGTAAAAAGATGTTTGAGACTGTAATGATCGGTGTAAAGCTGACACCAAGTCCCATAGAGATAGTGACGCCAAATCTTCAGAGCAAAGGTAACGGCAGCCAACTCAAGATCATGAGTTGGTGCACTTTTCTCGTAATCTTTTAATTGCCTTGAACCGTAGGCAATTACTATTCCCCTTTGCATAAGAACACATCCTAAGCCAGTACCAGATGCATCACTATAGACAACAAAATCATCATTGCCTTCTGGTAAAGCTAGGATCGGCGCTTGAATAAGCTTCTGTTTCAGAATATCAAATGCCTCTTGCTGTTTATCGGTCCAAACGAAAGGAGTATTCTTTCGTGTTAGCATTGTTAGAGGTACAGCAATCTTCGAGAAATCCTTTATGAATCGCCGATAATAACCGGCCAATCCAAGGAAACTTCTTATTTCTGAGGCATTGCGAGGCGTTTGCCATTTTTGAACGGCCTTGACTTTAGAAGGATCGACGGTAATCCCTTCGCCAGATACAACATGGCCAAGGAACTGAATCTATAAGAATCAAAGTAGAATGTCAATTTTTTGTTTAATCAAAGAACGCTTAAGGAATAGCTCAAGACAATGTAAAATTATACCTGTCTAAGCCAGAATTCGCACTTAGAGAATTTTGCGTAGAGTCTTTCTTTTCTCAGTAACTCTAGCAATTGTCGTAAATGAATAGAATGATCAGCCTCCGTTTTGGAGTAAATCAGAATATCGTCTATGAACACGATAACTGATTTATCCAACATTGGTCTGCACACGCGATTCATGAGGTCCATGAATGCCGCTGGTGCATTTGTTAAGCCAAACGGCATCACGAGAAATTCGTAATGACCGTATCTTGTTCGGAAGGCTGTCTTCGGAATATCCTCATCTCTGACTTTTAATTGATGATATCCAGAACGAAGATCGATTTTTGAAAAATAGCTGGCTCCTTGTAGCTGATCAAACAGATCATCGATTCTGGGCAGAGGATACTTGTTCTTTATTGTAACTTTGTTCAACTCCCGATAATCAATGCACATTCGAAAAGTTCCGTCTTTCTTCTTAACGAATAAGACAGGTGCACCCCACGGAGATGAACTTGGTCGGATAAACCCCTTTTCCAACAGCTCTTGCAATTGTTTTGACATTTCCTGTATTTCTGCAGGTGCAAGTCTGTAAGGAGCTTTGGCAATGGGAGCCGCACCAGGAACCAAGTCAATACTGAACTCGATTTGACGTTCCGGTGGCACTCCGGAAATTTCATCAGGAAAGACGTCTGGGAACTCGCAGACAATTGGAATATCAGACAGAGATTTCTTTTCAGAGTTGGATTCAGATAGAGCATAGCACAGATAGGATTCGCGACCTTTAGATACATATTTATGAGCTTTCTCTATAGAAATAAAACAATGAGCACCTTTACGCTTCTCGCCCTTGATCTCCAATACTCGGCCGTCTGAAGACTTGATTCTGATGATTCGTCGATTGCAGATGATTGTAGCCTCGTTATTTGTTAACCAGTCCATGCCGATGATAACATCAAACTCTTTTAGCGGAATCGGTATAAGATCGAGGTTGAATACAATATTATCTACGAGTAGAGTGCAGTTTCGATATACAGAATCAGCCATAACATAGTTGTTACTGGCTGTCTCAATATCAAGTACAACAGGAAGCTTCGATGGGGACTTATATAATCTTTGTGCAAAAGACGTTGATATGAAAGAACGACTAGCACCGGAATCGAATAATACGCGAGCAGGTATCGTATTTAACAGAAACGTACCGGTAACTACGTCAGGTGTTTCTCTCGCTTCTTCGGCCGTTATCTAAAACGCACGTGTCCTTGCGGTTGGTGTTGCAGCAGAACTCTTCACTATAGACCCTCCAGCCGATGACTGTGACTGATAACGTTGCCCGCTTCGACACTGATACATAAAGTGTCCTCTTTTTCCGCATTTTGCACATCCACGTCCCTGCTGTGGGCATTCTTCACTGCTGTGACCGATCATGTTTCACGCGAAACAAGTAACATCCTCTGGATTGCACAATCCCATGTGTGACTTTCTGCATCTCTTGCAGAATCGCGGCTCGTTCGTTAGTGAATACGCTTGGGCTTTTGAATGCGAACTATATTGTTGAGATTGCTGGGGTTGTGATTTACTTGTCTTGAAAAATATGCCAAATCTTTGTTTCTTCGGAGGTGATGGATTCGTCGGGTTAGTCGTTGGAGCGTAAGGCTGATCACCATATTCTAAATAACCTCGCTCGATCTGTCTAGCTGCTTCTACCATCTCCAAGTAAGATTTGTATTTGATCGCACTCATCGGATGTCTATATCTAGGATTGAGTCCTACGCGAAATCTATTCATCTTTCTCTCCTCTGTAGCTACCTGATACGAGGAATAACCGCATAGTCGTGAGAATTCGTGTTCGTATTCATCAACTGTCTTGGTTCCCTGAGTCAGCTAAATTAATTGGACTTCCATTTTGTCTCGCTGATCAACTGGACAGTACTTTGCATTGAACATATCCAAGAATTGTTCCCAATCGAGGGTTTGAATGACTTCTTCTCCGTATATGCTTCTCTGAGTCTTCCACCATGCACGAGCAGCTCCAACAAATAACGCAGACGCATAGCTCACTTTCTTTGAATCTAAACAGTCAGAGATTCTAAAGATCTCTTCGGTATGACTGATCCAATCCATCGTCTGAATTGGATTCACTGTACCCTCAAAATTCAGGGCACCGCTCGCTTTGAAGTCCTTGAACTTACCGCCTTTAGGCTGCTTGATTTGGGTTTCAGGAGTACAGTTATCAGAATCAGATTCATTAGTCTGGACTTGCTTTTCTTTTCGCTTATTTTTCTTATCTTCACGTCTTTTAGCTTCGGCCTCATCTCTGGCCTGAAATTGTTCTTGCATTGTCTTATTTTGTTGTTCAGAGTGTTGGGCTAAAAGTTGTTGCATCATTTCGAACATTTGTTGTGGGGTCATGTTTGGTATGTCACCTGATCCTGATCCTGACATCTTCTACTGAAAATTAAAAGCATTTAACTATCAGTTTATAGACTTAGATCTATGTACCCTTTTTCCCATCCTAACAGTCTGTACATCCTATCTCAGTTCAAACCACCTAAATGATTGATACATATGTATTGATTCAGTTTGAGACCAAGTATACTTACGTAATACTTGATTCACTCAAACTATGGCTCTGATACCATCCTGTGAAGACCTTCCCTTACGGGGCAGTCCTCAGAGTCTAGGTCCCACAAATTTCAATACGATATCAACCATACTAAGATAGGGTAATTAATTGCAGAATTAAAAATTACATGTACATACAGATTAGGATACATATTACATATTTCAAATTAAAGTTATAAAAGGGTACCATCTAATCTAATCATTACATCATAGAATCATTTCAAATCTACCCAAAATCCACAACAATTACTGTCTTCCAATCAGTACCGAAAAGATTTGTTGTGTAGTGGTCTATGATACTTCTGTCTTGATCGTTAATAGACCTAAGAGCTAGGTCCAGCAGGTGACTTTCCTTTGCTTTTTCCTGTAAAATTCTAAAGTAGCAACTGTAAGCAATGCTTAGTGAGTTTATAGATTTTCAATATTAACATGCGTGTCAAGCGGATCATTAGTCTAGCGTGATATGTCTTGGCTGCCGCTACAGCCCTCATGATTGAGATATAGTATTCATAGAATTGGATGATGTTCAGGCCACACTCACGCTTAAATCGTGGGGATCAGCCACATACTGGGCTAGCTACCAGTAAGTCAATATGGCGGAACATCGGAGGTCATTACCAAGTCCATAAGAACTGGTGAAATAGCCAGGTCTAGAACAATAGACCATCAAGGCTAATCAAGCTGAATAAATCTATCAAGTGTCTGATCAATAGTGAAAGCTTAAGTCATAGAAGTCATGATAGCAATGAATCATAAAGCAATGTCTGAAGAAGTCTTAAATGCAATATGAAATGATAATCAAATAGCTATCATGATCCACTAGGCAACACCGAACCATAGTTTGCACAGGTCTGAATCCAGCTGATAAAATGAATGTCAATAAATCTAACATCAACAATATATCTCAACCGGAATTTAAACATGTTCAATCTGAATATCTATAACTCACAGGTCTGGGTCTTTATCAAACAGATATAAAAATCTGCCACCTGAGTTATCTCAGGATTTTATCTTTGTCAATTCTGTTCTCTGTCAAATGAAGTCTTTGACCTGCTTTTAAGTCTTTAAATCTCTATGTTCAGAATTTCACTGAACCTGTCCAGAATTATCATGATAATATCATATCAAGTTCATCATCTTTATCATCATCATTTTAGTTTTTTAAATTCTTGAATTTTATCTGATTTTGATAACTGATAATTCTTATCAATCTTTCATTTATTTATATTCTCTGTTTCATTAAATCCTCAAAAGCTTTCTATATATATATGTCATATATATAACTAAAAGCATATGCATATAATCATTTATTTAAATTGAAAAATCAAAATACATAAAATTGGGTTTCGGACCATCCAGATTCGGATCCATCCGTATTGGGGACCCGGATTTTGGATTAGCCCGGATTCGGACCCATCCGAAATGGTTCATTCGGATTCGGACCAAGATATCTTAATTGAGCATAAGTCCGAATTAGGATCAAAATCGAAATGGCACCGAATTCGGATTATTCAGAATCCGAATTGCTACATCCGAAATACAAGGATTCGAATTGAATCTTTTGAACCGAATTAGGACTATCCGAGAATGATTTCATCCGAATTCGGACTTATCCAGGTTCGGATCCTTCTTGTTCATAAATTTCCAGATTTTGTTCTTCATGTTCATACTTGTATTCATACGGATTTTTCATAATAATTCCCAAAAACACTTTTTAGTAACATGCAATGTTATATATTGTTGTAATATCATTATTAGATTGTTTTTATACTAATTTCCCTATCAATAACATCATTATTTGATCAAGATCATCCAAAAACTCATTATGTTGTCAAGAACACATATTTTATAAAAATACCGATTTCTAATTAGTTTTAGATGATCCAAGCAACAAATTTTGTTTTTGTTTCATTTATTAGTTTCAATTCATCATAATCTATATAATTTTATACATGCAACCTAAAATCATCACATTTGAATCAAAGGTTTCGGTTTTTAATAAAACCGAACCAAACTCTTGAAATTAAAGAGTTTAATCAATAATTACCTCAAAATCTTTGTAGATTGTTGTTGATCTTCGCTTCTTGTAACTCCTTTTTGATTATAACTTCAATTAATGGAACAATCCTTGATGAATTTTGATGTGGCCGTAAACTTAGAGAGATTATAGAGAGAGAGAGTCTTAATATTAATGATCATAATTGATCATTAATTTTGTTTTTATATATCACATTTATCATATTTAAATTTAACCCACTAAACTTTTGTATTTTACATATCTTTTTAAATTTAATCATCTTTAATTATTCATAACATATATAAATAATTTAAGTACATTATTTCATTTATAATTCAATTACAAGATAATTAATGTAATAAAACTATATTACTTAAATCAAAATACTGAAATTATGATTGGACCAGAAGTTAGGTTGTTACATCATTTCATATCTTATATCAGATTTTACATTTCATTATGATATCTCCCAACTCATCATTCCTTAAATTCGTTTTGAATTTCATCTCCTAGTCCTAATTCATCTGAGCTGAAAATCCTAATCATTCTTTGTGTGATATGCCATGAGCTGAAATGCTGAACATTATTTTTGCTGACTCCTATTATGCCCCAAATTGTGTGATAGGCATAAACACCGCTTCTATGGGCTAACCAAAACCGGAAGATCTACACAAGGAGCAAACCATCTATAGTTTGTGTTGGTGAGGGTTCTTTAGGTATATTAGTTGAGATGTGTCAGTTATCACAGGATACTGACAGGGTCGAGCAGAGGTAAAATGTAAATGAGATGGGTATATTGACATGAGATGGTGGTGCATCAGATCATGCTTTCTCTATAAAGCTGACTGAATTTATTTTGGAAAAGTGAGCCGGAGGGACTTTGTTGAAAGTACATGAGAACTGAGAGTTGAGAAAGGATTTGAGGAAAAGATAATCCTACCTACACTGTGTCAGTTGGATAATCCATATAATCTATCAAGCCCTAGGTGACTTGATATTGAAAAAGATGTCATGGACCCAGTGACACATGCACTAAACCCCACCAACCAATCAGTTATCTCTCAAAAGATTTATGTTTCAATAATTACGGAGAAATATCACATTTCTATCGATATATCATTTGGATTTTATTGATATTGAAACAAGGAGGACATTTACTCCGGTCTCCGAATTCATTTGATGCACATTGTGTCTAGAGCTGATTATAAACACTTTTAGGACAGATCGAGTCTAACAGTCTGCGTGACTATAATCTGCTAGTCCAAAGTGACTAAGCCGGAACAAATAAGAGTGATTCTTTCTTGATATAGGATTTCACGATGGTTATTTGGAAATCCTAACAGTGTTAACATCACGCCAGCGATGAAAGCAGGTCACATAGATTATGTCTATCGTGCAAATAGGAATCCTTATGTGGACCTGGACTCGTTAATTTACAAATGAATATGTTTCATTTTTATTAGGTCAAGTTGAAAAGCTTTGACTTTGTTGGTTTCTATGATGAGAAAGTAACCATTTGTGGGGGAGTGATAACCTTGTTCAGGATAGAGGGAGAGGACATATTTGAAAGAGAGGATATCATTTTGAGGGGGAGAGAGAAAATTTGTAATATTTATGAGTTGTAATTGTTGTTGGATTTCTGTCTGTATTCATGTCTGCAATTGTAATTTCACTGAATTTGTGTCTCTAAAGATTTTTCATGATGTTCATAATTCTTATGATCATCATGAGGGGGAGAAAAGTTGTATTTCAGGGACAACTGATGAATAGTTTGAAGCCAATTGCAACAACTGCTGAACACAATTGTGAAAATTTGAAGAAGAGTTTAAGACGAAAGATGATAAGCTGTCTTTGATTGATCAAAGGAGAGAATCAAATGCTATTCATGATTCAAGGGAGAGGGTCTATTCATAAGAAAAGAGAAGATCAAAGAAGAAGAGATATGAAGATCAGAGAGAATCAATGAAGAAGAAAGTTTATTTGAAGATTCAGAGTAATAGAACCCAATATGCCCCATCTAATCAACTAGGCCAGCTTCTTTCAAAACAGAGCTTAACCTATGAAGGATATCAGAGTGAGCCAAAGGATAGTTGAGCTAAAACGAATTGACAAAGATCATTTTGTCAACCTAATCTATCCAATGTTCACTGTTCTCAGAGCTGATGGCAATATCTACAAGTAAAGTGAAGGAGACTTCTTCAAGATCTACATTAAAGATGTTGAAGATCTGTTTGAAAAGAAACAAGAAGAGAACTGAAGATTCGCGCTCAAAGCCGTCTTTCACTTCATGCACACCAAACTTGTATTAATGTCGATACAAGATCTGCAGATTGGTGTAGAAAGAGGGAGGCGCAAAATCAACGTGACAGCTCCTCATCGATATCATAAAGACATTAAGAAGTATAAAGAATACCAAGTGTTTGTAGACAAAACCCCGTGTGTCATCTACAAGAACAAGGATCAAGAAAAGAAAGTCATGAGAATGATAGAACTCAGCAAGTATTCAGATGGAACTCTCAAGATGGTTATGACAACATTGAGAGGTATTCTAAATGAAGATGAAATGAGGCAATCAAAAGGTTGTGACATGAACAAGATGGACAGAAGGATGATGGTTGATTTTGTTTCAGAGATTGACATCCGGTTAAGGAGTCGATGGAGCATCAGAAGATTTGAGAAGAAGTTTGGCTTGAAGGACTGATCATGCTTTACAATTCATAAAAGGGGGAGAATGTTGGGTGTTTATTATTATGTTTATGAAATGTAAAGTTGGGGCGCTTATTGTAATTTTCCTATTCTTGTAATGATATAAATAGGATCGGCGGCGGTTAATTGTTAAGTGATTCATTGTTTTCGGTGCATAGAAAGTGAAATAGAAAAGGAAGAAACTGCCATTCTCTCTACTGTTCATGTAATCAATTTCCAATTTCTATTGATGAAATCATTCAATCAGGTTTGATTCAATTGTGTTTCCATTGTATTGATCTGAATCGTATTTTGATTTTGATATAACAAAACCTAACACATATGATCAATCATTAAAAGCAGAAGTAGATCAATTTGTTTGCTATGAGGAAAATGACCAAATCGAACACATAAAGTTAACCTAACGATATTCCGGGAGGGAATGATTGATGGTTAGTCGTTCATGTTCAATGGTGATTCATCTTGCTCACGAATTTGGAGTAACGATCTGAACAAAGGATGGGAGGGGTGGCATGACCATGGAGTTGAACCTTAACTGCGCGTCCTAGTGTAGGCATGACACTATGACAGTGGGGTTGTGTCGGGTAATCATGTTCGTCAAATATTTTTTTGTGTGAAAAATTGTGTTGACCGATTTGTGACCTTTTATATTCGTGTCGAGATTAAATCCATTTCGTTTATTTTGTGTCTGGTTCATATTGACCTGCGGGTTAACTTGTCTATTGTAATAATATTTTTTAATTAAAGAAATGGTCCCTGTGGTATAGTCGAAATTATGGATATGATCACTGGTCTTTAAAAATTACATAAATTGTCCCTCAAAACACTATTTACTTGCAAAAATGGTCCCTTTTTATCCTAACTTTTTTTAAATGACGGTTTAGCCCTTTTATTAATAAAAATTTGGTCTCTCAACTATGTAATTCATTTTTAATTTTAGTCTTTTTTTATAAATTTTCACCTTTTGTTTAATTTTATAATTATTATTTATACATTTTTATTTTTTTAAATATATTTATGTTATTAAATATATGGGTAAATTACAAATTTCATCCCTGTGGTTATATATAAATTATGGATTCAGTCCTTTTCAACGCAAAATTACAATTACAGTATTTGTGGTTGGTTAATTGTTTTGATTTTAGTCCTTTGAGCAGTCAAAATTTTTAAAATGCCTATTTTTCCCTTTATAAAATAATAAAAAATAGTTGTGTCTTTTTTATGAAATTAAATAATAAATAAATAAATATTGAAAGTTAAAAAAAAAAAGAAACAAAAAAATAATGGCATTGCACGAAATATAATCCTCTCCTTCTCCACACACCCAGACAGATTCCACCATTTTCAGACCTAGGGAAGTTTTGGATCTAGAAGGCTTCGTGAACTCACGAAATTTGAAGCATTGAATCGGATTTCAACATATTCTCTTCCATAAAGTGTTGGGTTAAAAAATATCGACGTCAAAGCAGAATCCTACTTCAATAAAGTGCTGAAAAGGGAATGATTAGTTATTTTCCCTGGCATCTCCCTCTGCCACACTTTCACCGTCCCACTCCGGCAAGCGACCGCCGCCGCCGTTCTCTCTTCCGGCAAAAACCAGCAACCTCTAACTCTGCTTTTCCCTCACACACTCAAGGCGCTCACAATGCTCACTCTATCCTCTGCTCTCTGTCTCTCTGTTCACTTCGACCGGCGACCACTGCTGCCGCCGCATCCATCTCCTACGAACACCTGACAACCCATCGCCCTCCATCTTCCTCTCGCTCTCTACCTATCAACTGACAACAACAGTTGCTACCCAAACCCTAGCGCCGCCGCCACTCCATTGCCGCTACTCTCTCTTCCCCACCACCAGTCTCGGATCAAGTGAGTGTGTATATATGTGTGGAACAAACCCCCTTCTAGTTTAGGGAGTGGTTCTTCCCACTTGGAAAACCAATAAGATTCATCTTCTTTCGTCTCTGGTTTCAAATCAAAGAATTTTCATGGGTATATCTATCTCCCTTTAGTCTGTCCCTCTCTAGATCAGAAGTTCTGATGAGAGAGATAGTATTTTTTATTTCTATTACTGAATTAATATAAAAATGAAAATTTATTGTCTTTTTTTAATTATTTTAGCAAGGGTAGAATGATCACTTGTAAAAAAAATGACCGGTCAAAGGACCAAAACGAAGACAAACAGCCAACAAGAGGGGCGGAATTTGTAATTAATTGCGCAAAAGGATGAGTTCCATAATTTTCATTAAACCACACAGATGAACAAGATGGACAGAAGGATGATGGTTGATTTTGTTTCAGAGATTGACATCCGGTTAAGGAGTCGATGGAGCATCAGAAGATTTGAGAAGAAGTTTGGCTTGAAGGACTGATCATGCTTTACAATTCATAAAAGGGGGAGAATGTTGGGTGTTTATTATTATGTTTATGAAATGTAAAGTTGGGGCGCTTATTGTAATTTTCCTATTCTTTTAATGATATAAATAGGATCGGCGGCGGTTAATTGTTAAGTGATTCATTGTTTTCGGTGCATAGAAAGTGAAATAGAAAAGGAAGAAACTGCCATTCTCTCTAGTGTTCATGTAATTAATTTCCAATTTCTATTGATGAAATCATTCAATCAGGTTTGATTCAATTGTGTTTCCATTGTATTGATCTGAATCGTATTTTGATTTTCATATAACAAAACCTAACACATATGATCAATCATTAAAAGCAGAAGTAGATCAATTTGTTTGCTTTGAGGAAAATGACCAAATCGAACACATAAAGTTAACCTAACGATATTCCGGGAGGGAATGATTGATGGTTAGTCGTTCATGTTCAATGGTGATTCATCTTGCTCACGAATTTGGAGTAACGATCTGAACAAAGGATGGGAGGGGTGGCATGACCGTGGAGTTGAACCTTAACTGCGCGTCCTAGTGTAGGCATGACACTATGACAGTGGGGTTGTGTCGGGTAATCATGTTCGTCAAATATTTTTTGTGTGAAAAATTGTGTTGACCGATTTGTGACCTTTTATATTCATGTCGAGATTAAATCCATTTCGTTTATTTTGTGTCTGGTTCATATTGACCTGCGGGTTAACTTGTCTATTGTAACAATATTTTTTAATTACAGAAATGGTCCCTGTGGTATAGTCGAAATTATGGATATGATCATTGGTCTTTAAAAATTACATAAATTGTCCCTCAAAACACTATTTACTTGCAAGAATGGTCCCTTTTTATCCTAACTTTTTTTAAATGACGGTTTAGCCCTTTTATTAATAAAAATTTGGTCTCTCAACTCTGTAATTCATTTTTAATTTTAGTCTTTTTTTATAAATTTTCACCTTTTGTTTAATTTTATAATTATTATTTATACATTTTTATTTTTTTAAATATATTTATGTTGTTAAATATATGGGTAAATTACAAATTTCATCCCTGTGGTTATATATAAATTATGGATTCAGTCCTTTTCAACGCAAAATTACAATTACAGTATCTGTGGTTGGTTAATTGTTTTGATTTTAGTCCTTTGAGCAGTCAAAATTTTTAAAATGCCTATTTTTCCCTTTATAAAATAATAAAAAATAGTTGTGTCTTTTTTATGAAATTAAATAATAAATAAATAAATATTGAAAGTTAAAAAAAAAAAAAGAAACAAAAAAATAATGGCATTGCACGAAATATAATCTTCTCCTTCTCCACACACCCAGACAGATTCCACCATTTTCAGACCTAGGGAAGTTTTGGATCTAGAAGGCTTCGTGAACTCACGAAATTTGAAGCTTTGAATCGGATTTCAACATATTCTCTTCCATAAAGTGTTGGATTAAAAAATATCGACGTCAAAGCAGAATCCTACTTCAATAAAGTGCTGAAAAGGGAATGATTAGTTATTTTCCCTGGCATCTCCCTCTGCCACACTTTCACCGTCCCACTCCGGCAAGCGACCGCCGCCGCCGTTCTCTCTTCCGGCAAAAACCAGCAACCTCTAACTCTGCTTTTCCCTCACACACTCAAGGCGCTCACAATGCTCACTCTATCCTCTACTCTCTGTCTCTCTGTTCACTTCGACCGGCGACCACTGCTGCCGCCGCATCCATCTCCTACGAACACCTGACAACCCATCGCCCTCCATCTTCCTCTCGCTCTCTACCTATCAACTGACAACAGCAGTTGCTGCCCAAACCCTAGCGCCGCCGCCACTCCATTGCCGCTACTCTCTCTTCCCCACCACCAGTCTCGGATCAAGTGAGTGTGTATATATGTGTGGAACAAACCCCCTTCTAGTTTAGGGAGTGGTTCTTCCCACTTGGAAAACCAATAAGATTCATCTTCCTTCGTCTCTGGTTTCAAATCAAAGAATTTTCATGGGTATATCTATCTCCCTTTAGTCTGTCCCTCTCTAGATCAGAAGTTCTGATGAGAGAGATAGTATTTTTTTATTTGTATTACTGAATTAATATAAAAATGAAAATTTATTGTCTTTTTTTAATTATTTTAGCAAGGGTAGAATGATCACTTGTAAAAAAAATGACCGGTCAAAGGACCAAAACGAAGACAAACAGCCAACAAGAGGGGCGGAATTTGTAATTAATTGCGCAAAAGGATGAGTTCCATAATTTTCATTAAACCACACAGATGAAATTTCTAATTTACCCAAAATATAATGATTTTTTGTTTATTAAAAATTATCCCTGTTATAATATTTAATTTATTTAATTTACGTTTCTTTTATATCTTCAATTTAATTATTAAAAATCCATTTATCTTATGTTTCCTTTGTTAAAATATTTATACATATTTATCTTTCATATGTTTTTTCATCTAATTTTTTAATTACGTTAATATATTTTTATTTAATTATACTATTTAAGAAAAATATATAAACTAGGGATTTAACAGTTTGATTTAAATATTTTTTATGCTAATATGTTTGGATTCAAATTTAGTATTTTATTTATTTTATTTTAATATTTTGTAACTTAATACGTTTCAATTAAAACTTAGTTTTTTATTCGTTTTGTTTTAATTATTCGTTACCTACTACGTTTCGATTTAATTATAATTTCTAATAAAAATATGTAAACTACACATTTTATTCATTTTCACTTAAATATTGTTTTACGTTTCTAAGTTTTGACTTAATTTTGAAGAAAAATATATAAACTTAACATTTTATTCATTTTTAACTTAAAATTTTTAACGTTAATACATTTAAAATTAATTATAATTTTAATGTAAATATATAGACTATATAAACTTTACATAAACATTTTATATGTTTTTAATTAACAAAACTTATACGTTTTGGATTGTATACTTTGACAGATTCAATTTGGTTTGTATATTTTGTAATTAAATAGAAACATACTAATGTAACAAAATAATCAGAATAAAATGAATAAAGTAGTAGGTGTGAATTAAAATGTATTACTTATAACAAAATATTTAAATCAAAATGAATAAAACCTTAAAATAATTAGAAAAAAATGATAGCACGTGTGCCACTATACGTAAGAAAATAAATAAAGTAAAATGTCCCAATGTTTATACTTTTCTCATAAAAACTATAATTAAAAAATTAATATAATTATTTATGTATATGAAAACGTATAAAAGAAAAAAAAATAAAAATATTTTTACAAATAAAACAAAAGATATTTAAAATTTTAATAAATAAATTTGGTATATAAAAAAGACGTAAATTAAATAAATTTAAATATACAAATTAGGATAATTCTGATAATAAAACAAATATATTTAAAATAATAATAATAATAAGTTTTTTAAACTAACAATTTTTAATTTAAACGTAAAGTAAAAATTCATGTAAATGACTAAAACTGAAAATAAATTACATAGTTGAGGAACAAAATATGTTATTAAAAAAAGGACAAAACTGTCATTTAGAAAACATTATGACAAAGACGAACCAATTTCGCAAGTAGATAGTGTTTTGAGATACCATTTATTCAATATTTAAAGACAAAAGACTATATCCATAATTTCAACAATACTACAGAGACCATTTTGGTGATTTACTGTTTCTTAAAATTCATATTTTTTTTTGAATTTTATTTTTATTTTTTGGATCCAAGTTTCAATTTTCAGAGTAGGTATTCATTTTATGTTTAGTATCAATTTAAAAAAACATATATGAAAATTACACAATCCAAATAACAATTAAAACAATACATTTAGCCTATAATAAAAGAAATAAAAATACATTTACAATTTTTAGTTTTTTTTTTTTTTTTGAGTTTTCAATAATATTTTTTATTAGGTATTTATTAAAGGTCTAAATCTGGGTCAATCCGGTTGATTTCAGATAACTTGGGTTTGACCGTCCCTTGGCATGTGCAACCTGGGTTGCTGCCCATGGCTCATTAGACTTAAAGGGTCCAAAATTGTTGTTAATGTTAGTGTTAACCTAGGCCTAGTTATGAGAAACGGTTGAGACATTGGTATCATCTGTTGTGCGTCATTTCACTTCCATGGACGACCGAAGATTGAGAAAGGAAATTAATGCATGGCGTCTAGTGTGCAACTCTTTGATCGACGAAAATTCTAGGATGATTAGCCATAGACGATTTTGTGAAACGTTAGATGATAAATAAATTGTAATCGGCTCACACGATTGAACAACCACAACATCTGTTGGACACTTCCTCTTCCTCAACTTCTATTATCTTCGTATCTTACTCTATTATTTAATAATCAACATATTGTTGGGTAATCTTGATGGGTTATTTACCGGGTCATGGGTATTTTAGTTCAGGGTATGGTTTGTTTGTTTTGATTGATTTAGTCAATAATAAATAAAGGATAGTTGACCGATATTCCAGGGAGTATACCGGTTCCTTAGGATAGCTAGTACGTATTTTGTTTTCAAATGTTGCTGCATGTTATGCATGTTATCTGGCTCTATTGTAAGGGCTATATATATAGGACTTTATTCTTGAATGATTATAATAATAAAAAGAGACTTTTCTTCCTGCATTTTCAAAGGGCTTCCTACGTATATTTGCTGTACATATTATTCCATATTCAGCAGTGAGTTGTAGAGTTTTAAAGTTTAAACCTTCATTTGGTATCAGAGCGCCGGGTTTGTACCTGGTGCGTAGTAAGGAAAAGAGGGCCGATTGCATCGCTATGCAATCGAGACGTGAGGAAGAAAGCAAGTAGCAAGGTCGGTCACGATTGGTGATCGAAAGAAAGAAGCAGCGGCACCAAGTTATTGCAAGACTAGCAGGCAGTACACACAAACGTAAGTAGCAAGAATCCTAAGCAAGAAAGCTCGTAGCAAGAGGTAAGAAGAGAAGAAGCAAGACGAGACCGAGATCGTTTATTGAATTCCGAAACAAATAGCAAGGAAATGGCAGCAAACGCAGGTGCATCAACGGTCCGTGAGCAAGGTAGTGTCACGCTCCAATGCCCAAAATTGACCGAAACCAATTACTCTACATGGTCAATCTTGATTGAAACGGTGTTGAGAGCGCATGGGCTTTGGAAGACGGTAACCGGAGAAGATGAGGACGAGAAAAGGAACTATACTACAAAGGCTATAATCTATCCCACCCTTCCGGATGATATTCTTTTACAAGTAGCCAAACATAAGGAGGCACAAGATGTTTGGGAGTCGATTCGGATTTGGTATTTAGGTACCGAACGGGTGCAAAAGGCACGTTTGCAAACGTTACGTGGTGAGTTGGAAAAACTAAGGATGAAAGAGACCGAGACGATCGATGAGTTTTCCGGTAAGATAGGTGGTATAGTTGAGAAATTTAAAAGTCTTGGATCGAGTCTTGATGAAGAAGTGATCGTTAGAAAGTTTCTTAATTCCGTTCCAAAGAAGTATTTGCCAATTGTAGCTTCAATTGAACAATACTCCGATCTTGAAAGTATGCCATTGGAAGAAGCGGTAGGAATGTTAAAAGCCTATGAAGATAGGCTCAAAGGCCATGATGAGAAGGAAGACGAGCAAGGTCAATTGATGTGGTCAAGTGAGCAAAGGCATGGTGAAAATAGTGGACGCGGAAGAGGACGTGGAAGAGGAGAAAGAGGACGCGGAAGAAGCTCGGGTCGAGGCGATAAGAGCAAATTTAGATGCTATGAATGTGGGGCGTTTGGACACTTTGCAAATGAGTGTACAAAATGGAAAGACAATGAGAATGAAGCCAATTTGACTCAAGAGGATGAACCGGCTTGTTGTGATGAGCAAAAGAGGTCAAGATCATCAAGATTACGGGGGTGATTTTTGGGTAATCTTGATGGGTTATTTACCGGGTCATGGGTATTTTATTTCAGGGTATGGTTTGTTTGTTTTGATTGATTTAGTCAATAATAAATAAAGGATAGTTGACCGATATTCCAGGGAGTATACCGGTTCCTTAGGGTAGCTAGTACGTATTTTGTTTTCAAAAGTTGCTGCATGTTATGCATGTTATCTGGCTCTATTGTAAGGGCTATATATATAGGACTTTATTCTTGAATGATTATAATAATAAAAAGAGACTTTTCTTCCTGCATTTTCAAAGGGCTTCCTACGTATATTTACTGTACATATTTTTCCGTATTCAGCAGTGAGTTGTAGAGTTTTAAACCTTCACATACAACATTGGAATATGTGATTAATCGATTAGTCAAGCCAATGTGTTTTCATTTGATTGGAAGTATCAAGTCTGAAACTCTAGTACTCTAATTGGAATATTGAAAGTCTGTACTCTAGAACTCTCTAAAGGAATTGTTTTTCATTTGATTATATTGTTTACTATAACTTTTTTATTCACCACTCATTGTCTTATACTCTGATTCCCTTTTTTGTTTGATTGTTATCAGAGCCATACAATCAACAAATAATTTTTGATTCAAGTATTCATTCAAGACTTCAACCAAAGGTGCCTTGAACTGTTTTCTATTTACATGTTATTAGCTCATGCTATTCCATTATGGATCTTAATTGTGGGTTTGTTTTTTAATGTGCGTGTAAGTGGTTATACAATTTTTAGTACTGACTTCATTGTTTTATAATGAGTTTTTTCATTGCAAAAGACTGTGTGTGATATCAGTGGGTTGATCAATTACCAAGGATTCCTTGTTAATAGTTTGTCAATTTTGTTTCTAATGCTGATCCTTCCCTAAAAACCACTAAACACAAAGTGGTTTCGCCGCACCCACCGTAATGCAAAAGTGCGCTACCGCCGGTTTCGCTAAGACTCGCAACAACCGTTGCCAAACGATCAATTGTTTTTCTACTTTTACTTTCACTAAAAAATAATAATTTTTTTTGGAAAAGTATCTATTGTAGCATTTTCTTTGGAATCAAGCCGTGTTTCTAGAATGGTTAGATATTTTAATCCATTTTTAATGGGCTATTTTGTTGTGTGATTCATTGATTTGTTATTCAAAGATTTGTTTAGGGATGATTCGTTCGATTGTGATTTTGAAAGTTGAATACTTTTAAGTCTCATATGAAATATTGAGTTGTTAATTAATCACCATTATTATACAATTCTTTTAAAATCTATGTTCTTGGTTTCTTTTTTTTTTTTTTTTTAAACTTGCACAAGTAATTTTTTTTTGTTAAAAATTAGAAACTCAAGATTGTTATTTGGATTGGTTATTCTGTAATATGTGTTTATAAAGTTAAAAACTGGTTGAATGTCCAAAACTAGCTAGTTGAATCCTTAATCAGTCTAAGTTTTTTGTGCTTTATGTAACAAGTGTTTGGGAAGAATGGTATTGGTACTAAGTTCTTTTTTTTTTTTTTTTAATTTTTTTAATTTTTCTCATGTTATGTGTCTAGAGGGCCTTTTTTAAGTTTCTGTCCTGTGCCCATAGAATGATAAGAACTGCCCTGAATCCAATCCAAACTTTTTTGTGTCAATTTTGTGTCTATCCATTTTCATCCCGCATCGGGTTTAAGTCGAGTTCGGTGGTATTTGTTTTTTAAGAGGTTAAATGTCTGAAGTCTGAAAACCATGTCTGAAATTAAGAGGAGGCCTTAAAGTCTGAAATTAAGAGGCTGTGAATTTAATTCAGACTAGTCTCAGGTGTTGTTTGATTTTCATCAAGAGCCTCTTAAGAAGCTCTTAAGTCTAATATTCAGATGAATGATGAAATAGCAGCGACACTCGACTTTTAGTGTTAAAGCAATAGCAGCGACTTTTTAGCAGCGACATGTCGCCGCTAAAGGCATTAGCAGCGACAAACATAGGCATTAGCAGCGACCTTTGTCGCCGCTAAAACCCTATTTTCTTGTAGTGATTGTTTGTTTAGTTTCAGACTTCAGAGGTTGCAACTTCTGAATTTACCTCTTAAAATTAAGAGTTTGAGAGTTGTCTGAACTAAATTAAGAGCCTCTTAATTTCAGATCCTAAGGCTTCCTCTTAATTTCAGACGTGGTTTTCAGATTTCAGACATTTAACCTCTTAAAAAACAAATGACACCTCATTTCTCTTAAAATTTAGAGGGAAATTCAGAGGTTGTAACCTCTTAAGTCTGAATTTAAACAAACATACAAGTTATGTTAAGATCTGAAATTCAGACTTCAGACCTAATTCAGAGCCTCTTAATTGAAAACAAACACACCCTTCCTGTCACTTTTTTTGTGATGCGTTGTCAGCCTATAAGGTCTTGTAAAAGGTTGTGTGCCTTACCTTGGTAGCATACTTGGATAGCTAATTTGGGTCGATCTTCTTCTTAACTAGCACAAAGGTTAGCGCTTGGCGTCTAGTTGCTCAGATTCGACGTTGCATTTCGTTATAACTTCAGTTTTAATGTCATTTTCGACTATTATCAAATAAAAGATATTAAACAAGAAGATATAAAGTTCCATTTATACCAATCATAATCTTGAGTTTTGCACTACTATTCTACCAATTGGCAGGATATTGACTGGGTCCTAAATGTCATAAAACATAAAAAAAATGTTAGTGATTTTATTGTAACCATACATTAGTGTCATTGGATTTTTTGACGACCAATGAGATTTTACATTTAGCCTTTCAAACTAGCTAGGTACGTACAGTGTGTACATTCGTGAAAGCGGACCTGAGTCCACGTTCGACAAGAATTGTCACAATGAGTTTAATCTTGTTATGTGATTCCACAATTAAACATTAATATTATTAAGAAAAATGTAATGACAATAAATTAAGAAAGAGAAGAAATTTTAAAGATTATACAACACAAGATCGAAGACTATTTCTTGTCCTAAAGGTTGCATCCTCAATTATTGAGAACTATTAATTCTTTGTCCGGAGCTTGAAGCTGATTTCAAGTCTTATTTGGTTTCTCCAGCCGTTAATAAATTGTGACTTGTAACATAACTAATAAAAGGATTCTTCATAGGCAAACCTGTCGATATGAATTCGATCAAGAATCTATCTCTATTGAAAAATGTTTATTACATTTCCATATGTGACTAAAATTAATGTGTTCTTTGACCATACTGGTATGGTATTTTTCATGTGGTGGATAGGTAGTTATTCAATTTTGATCTGTAGTTGAGTTTCGGGACAACTTACAAATCCATAAAGACATGGAAATTATTGGTGCACTATAGTACTAACTACACCATGCTCTATCAAGTTGGCAAGAAATGAATCCGTATTTAATCTGGAGTACAATTACTAGTAAAAGTCTTTGAAGGCAGTAAAAGTAAATGCCTGCAAATGGTTTTAATTTCATATATATTGCTGCAGGTCAATGAGTACGTACTTAAGCATTTGGATTACTGATCTTACTTTGCCGATGATGATTTCAACCAATATTTTCGCGTATTCAGGGTTTCATAAAACTACTTCCATGACGTGACGAAACTTTTATTGAAGAAAATCAGGATTACGTCTATATATAGGAATTAATCCAATACGTTTAAATCTACCTTGAAATGTTGGGGCGTGGGAAAGGCCTCCAACAACCAAATTTTTATAAGTACGATTATATACATCCCAACTCTAATAAAACCCCCAATTAAGTATGAACTTATGGAATTGCACCTCCAGTGAAAGATACCCCGTGATGAAATCCTGTTGGGGTTGACCCTGAAATCCTTGATACGGACACTTACGCTACGATATTTCTCCAGCCACATGGAGTAAACATAGAAAAAAAGAGGCAGATGTTAGGATGCAAAGAGAGGTTTCTTAAATTTTCTTTTTATGAGTACAAATATTGTAGCATTAATTCATAACTAGTCAATGTGTCTTCAACCACCTTTCTTTTATGACAATTAAAGACCAATCATATCAACATTAAAGGAGTATTTAACTTCTGTTAATTGAAGATTGGATAGCCTCTAAACTTCTTAATTAATGTATATCTGACATAATAATCTGTAAATGTACAAATGATGGTTTCTATTACTAGTTAGCAGGAGATTTTTGTATGACTAGACAATTTTTGCTTGTTCCAAAATATAAATACCATTATGAGAAATTGTTTTATGCTTATAATTAATATTGTTCCAAAATTTTGGATACTTTTTCAGTGTAATCAGTGGTCTTATACTCAAATCCTTACAATGTGTCGAGATCTGATACCACGTAAATTAAATGAAAACACATTAGGAATTAATATATTATTGTATTATTAAACTAGGTTACATAAGAAACTCCAAAAGGTGGTACAGGGGACCATTTTGTATGATTCTTTCAAAGATATTTTGTTGTTAATTATGATACCTATATGCAATATAATATACATGAGTCTGTTTACAAACCTACAATTTAAACTTAGACGAAAACCAAAGGACATCTTATGTAAACTTTTGTGCACAGGAAATGATGCATGGAATTATAGAATCAGAAATAACATTGCTTTAGAAGTTTGCAAGATGTATTTCCTGTAAATTTACATCTCAAGCTAGAATTGTATTTTATAAAAACGTTGATTGAGAATGAAGTTAAAGGGACGTGTAATGTTATTCTAAAATTTCATAAGTGTGAAACTCAGTGTTATAACCCTTATTACCAGATGTTGGAATCTTAAGTTGGGGTTGGTTTGTTGGGACGTTGACATATTCTTTCAAAAATATTTGTCAACATATTAGAGTATGTGAGCAATTAAATTTGAGTTCTCTTACCCTCCAATCCCCATGGATTCTACCGAAGTAAACACACCTTTACCATATATACAACAAATATGTCTACCCTAAAGAATTATGGACACCTCCATCATGATGGCCATCACATTGATGGTGCTGCAATCGTCCACACGTCCTGCGACAAGTAATGACAACCGTCCATGATGTAGTTAGTTGATGGGATTTAATAGAAGGTTTATATAATCATATCGTGTGTCGCTTTTGCCCATGATAATGAATATGAATGTATGAGATATACATTATCTGCATATGGATTATGGTAAGGCATCTAATTTATGAAATAGGTGTTTGACAATTGACATCATTAATTGGTCTCTATATGCAAAATCATCACTGTACTATTGTAACTCAGATTTATAATATGTAGTAGTTTCATTAAAACTTTGTTGCACAGAAAAACAGAATAGCAGAACATTTTGACAGAAAAACAGCAAGAAAATTACTGCATCATTAATACCACATTAACGTTTTTCCATAGAAGATATGAGTATCGCTCATAATTAATGATAGATACTTAGTAAGCAGGTATATATATTTAATCATATTACATAAAATCAACCATACGGAAGTTAATTTAGTAACAGTTGTTTTCCAAATAACATGTTCAAAACTATGAGGGATCAATATATATAGTGTTTTCATGTTTAGAGATGCTCAATCTAACACGATTTTTGAGTTATAACAATTTAAGTCGTGCGTTTGTGTACACCTAAATGTACAATTGGAAAAAAGTAGCTTTTGACAACTTAAGGTATGACATCGTTTTAACGAACAAGTGTCTTTAATTTCTCATCATTTACTATTGGAAAAATTATGATGCGAATCATATAAGGAGATAGCTTTATTAGATCTAATTAATGGGATATGACAAACATTAATTGTAGAGGCTTTCAACATTATCTAATCATCGTAAATGAGTTTTGATGCCAATAAACAAATTAGAAACACACAAGTACGTACATACATACATATAAAGAGAAAAGCAAAATCATACAAAAAATCAAATATATTGAACCAAAGAACGTATATGTTGGATTACTGAGTTATCTATTATCCTTCATGATTCAAGAATAAGTGTTAGATTAAGGATAAAATTGTAACACCTTACATACTTTTCACAAACAAGATTTTCATACAAACACCTCATTAAATTCAATGAAATACACTACCATTCCACAAGTCTAAAAATTTACATAACAAACATGATTCTCATACTTTTTAACTAAATTTCAGTATTACACCTAAATGTAACTTCCATGCATAACTAATACATACCCAAAATAAAGTTCGACCAACTCTTTTATGGAGTATTTACCAACAACAAAATACCTTCTTTACTTCTTAGTCTCCAAATCACACTTCTATTTATTTGATGATTCAGACAACTTCCATTCTTTCCCTAGTCTAATCCTGAGAAAATAATTTCAACTAAAACAATAAGCTACTAAAGCTTAGTGAGTTCCCAAAAATTGTGAGAAACTCTATATATGCCAATTCATAAGGTTAATACATGTATATTTGCAACAATTTAAGCAATCACTTGTTTACAAAACACGCAAGGATCACGCCTAGGCCTCCATTTAAGGAGACTCAGCCTACAACATATTTCGACCTCACCTCGGCCCCCACTTAAGGGGACTCACTCCACATGGTCATATGTTTCCCACACCTCGGATCCCATTTAAGGGAACTCAGTCCACTTGGCTCACATATCAAATTATGGTCACAATTTCTTATTTTTCGGACAACCCGGAACACTCGCCACGAAGTTGAGGGAACCTGCCCATTGTCCCTCCTCAATCCACAATCGAATCCCCATTCACATAATCAAATTATTTCATCCATTCACATATGATAAATAATGTATATTAACGATGAAACAACTATCAATAAAGCAATTAAACAATAGGAGCACATTGTCATTACATGAGTAGATAAACAATTTGAGGGTACTCACAATGATAAGTCACAATCCAATTCCTGATCTCAAATGATACTAAAAAACATCCTTAAATCTCATTTATGATCCAACATATCCTTTAGAACCTGTAACATAATGATACAATGCTTCTGTAAGCAATCCGCTATGAAATATCTAATGAAACCTCATCAAAACGATATTAAACCATGGGTTTGAGGAATCCATTTATAATATCTCATATTCAATTTTATTATTTCTTAGAAAGATAAAGGATTGAAATAGGAAGCCATGAAAAAAATGACGCTAAAAACGGAGTTAAAATGAGCTCAAACGAAGTAAAACACGGCAGATGTGTAACCAGCTGTGTTTGACTCACTGAGTCACCAATACAACTTGCCGAGTCGACCCAAAAATGCATCAGATCACTTAACGGAACCTTTTGACTCGCTGAGTCAACAGTTCGACTCGTCGAGTCAAAACCTGCAGGTCCATTTGGGTTAAGTATCATTTTAACCATTAAACTTTTAAATTTGTCTCATTTAGCCACTAAACTATTTTTTGTCCTGATTTAGCCACTAAACTTTAATTTTAGTTTAGTGTCCTATTTGGGAAAAATGAATAAAACTAATAGCTAAATCGGTACAAAATATGATAGTTTAGTGGCTAAATCGAGACAATTTTCAGTGGTTAATCGGTAAAAAAAGTTTAGTGGCTAACTATATATACAAAATATAGTTCAGTGGCTAAATCGGGACGAAAAAAAGTTTAATAGCTAAACCAAAAAGAATCTGAAAGTTGGATGGTCAAATTGTCACTTAACCCGGCCCATTTTAGTCTTAATATCACCATTTTTACCCAAAAACTCAATCCTAACTTTGATACACAATTACACATAATAAAAATGATTTTTGAACATATACACAACATTTATACGCCATTTCTAACAACATTTATACTCCAAACATTATCTAGTCCCATGAGTCAAAGTTAGGGTTCATAAAACCCTATTTTCTCTTCAGAATGCATACATGCATACCTTGCTTTTGATGTTTGCCATAAAATCAGACTTCTTGAAATAAAATGCTCACAAATTTGACTCCAATCTACACCAAAATCCTAAGCAACACATTCTAAGTCATTCCTTCATTTGGGCATAAACCCTTACTCCAATATACATGAAATAGATGAAACTCACCTCAAGTTATGTCTTAGAACACCAAAGACCCACTTGTTGAAGTTATACCTTCACTAATCCGACTCCAATTTGAGTAATTTATCAAAAATGCAAGATGAGGCTTGAGAGCATGTAGGAACCGTATGTTGTCTCTATTCCAAAATGAGCAATATACTTTTGTATAGAAGACTTATACGAGTCTTACAACAATTTGAAGCTTTAACCACAATGGTCCCTGAACTTAATTCCACTCTTAAATACAAGTTTCTAAAATCTAATTTTGGCCACAAAACTTTATCTAATCATAACTCAAGTTCAACAAGTTTTAGCAATGTACTTTTGGTGTAGCGTAACAAATGATAAACAAGTTAATATGTTGATTCTAAGAATTCCCAGGTTAAGTTCTACTAAAAGTTTGTTGATTCCTCAGAATACCAAACAATTAGGCTTCAAAAACTGAAAAAACTCAGAAATTGGGAAATGAAAAGTTTTTTCTTAATTGATAATCTGATCACTAACAATGCTTCAACATAGTTCAAATAGATATGGGAAATTAAAAACGGGTCAAAAACCATAGAATTCCGCTAAAAAGCCCTTAACTTTCACTTCGGGTCAAATCTGGGCCAAAAGGTTGAGCAAACAGCCTTTGGCGGATTGTCACTGCATGGAGCTCGAGCCAACGAACGTCTGTACACCTGACGGGCCACAAACGGAGACCCGAGTCAAATTTATGGCCCTTTCAGTTTACCCCCTTTTGTTTTGCATACTGTCTTGGGCCTCCAAGAACATTATGACCCGATCATGCACACTTGGGCCTGCATCAACTTTTTAACTCATTAACCAACGACATAAATCCACATAATAAATTGAAATACAATATTTCTTAAAATTCAAACTACTAAATTAAAATTCGAGAACGGGGTGTTATAAATCTCTCCCCCCCCCCCCCCCCAAATAGATTATGTCCTCAGAATCAAATCATAGTTATTCAAACAATTTTAGATATTTTTCTTTCATATTCCCTCTCAGTCTCCCAATTCCAAGTAGGACCTTTAGTGTGCTTCCATCTCACTAAACCATCTTCACATCGCGATTTCTTAACTTGCTCATATTTGCATTCACTATCTGCTCGGGTTCTTCCACGTAGGTTAACTTTTGATCCAATTTTATTCTTCCAACGGAACAACTTCATGACCTTTAGCTAAACATTTCTGAAGATGTCCAACATGAAACACATTATGGATTCTCGATAATTCTGTTGGTAACTCTAACATGTAAGCTTGTGCCCCAACTCTTTCTATAATCTTGAATGGCCCAACAAATCTCGGGCTAAGTTTCCCTCTCTTTCCAAATCGCATCACCCCTTTCCAAGGTGATACCTTTAACATACCTGATCGCCTAATTCAAACTTTATCGACTTTCTTCTTAAATCATGATACTTCTTTCGTCTATCTTCAGCCGCTTTCAAACAATCACAAACGACATTTATTATGTCTTTGGTAATTTGTAACAACCTGGGCCCCGCAATTGGCCGCTCTCCTGTTTCTCGCCAACACGTAGGTGTTCTACACCTCCGTCTATACAAAACTTCAAAAGGTGCCATTTCAATAGAGGCATGATAACTATTGTTATAAGAAAACTCAACCAATGGAAGGTGAGTATCCCAATTTCCTCCAAAGTCAATGATAGATGCCCGAAGCATGTTTTCCAACATGAGTATTGTAACATCCTCCAAATTCGATTAAAAGCCACGTCATTTACAATACACAGATGTTAATAACGCATATAATATCCATTTCTCAATGTCTAAGGTTTATACAAACACTGTTCATTAAAACGTTTTACATGATATAAACAATCCTGTTTAACTGCAAACCCAACGTATATATCCCCAAAACCCAGATACATATATCCACATACAAAAGCCCGATGCAAATAGCTACAGTTTCCCAACATTAATATCAACATACACTCAACGGAATGTAAAAGCCTTTGCATTAGACTCGAAGCTCCTAGTTTTGTTCAGGAGCTGGTGGCCCTATCTTCTGTCCCCCTGATACACACATTTAGGTTCGGATACATAAGCTTCATAGCTCTTGAGTACACAAGGGTTCAGACTCTGCACTAATCACATAATCAAATACACATGTTAATCATGACATTCACATTAACTCTTCACAGCTCGTATATTCCTTAATCAATAACATAACCGATTGACCCCAAAAGTAATCTCAATTATGCCCCACAGTCCAAAACCCCAATCTGGCCCAAATAAGCTGATCACGGCCGCTCTTGCCCCATTGCGGTCGCGCTGCCCCTATCGCAGGGCGCGCTCACAACGTGGCCCGTTCACATAAACCATAGACCACGCTCGACCACGCGCAATCCATCGCGGCCGCGCTCACCCAATCGCGACGAGTTGCAGGTCCCTTGCTTTTGAACAGCTTATGTTCATCGATTATTTCAATCCCACATTTCGATTCCAGCAGTGTAAACCCATAAAAACCATACCAAAACACTTCTAATATACTCATAGACCAATTCCACAAGTTTCACAACAAGTAACAACACAAAACTCTATGAATTTGCTCGATTCTTACCTTGCTCAAGTGAAGAACATAAAATAGAAGCTTTAATCTAAATTCCACAGCTCACTTGGAGCAATTGTAGCTTCCTTGTTGCTATCCTCAGTTCCAAAACACTCACACATCACACTCTTGTAAATTTGGGAAGTGAAAGCAAGCAAATACGTATCATACAATTATACGTATCCGTTAATAACACGGGTTCGACACCGATACCCGACCCCGTTATCAAAATTTCACATTTTATTCCACTAAAATTATATCCTGAATCCATGTAATATATCAGCCCCGACACGTATAGTCCACTAAACAGGACATAATTGAACCAACACAATAATCATTATAATAACCAGTCAATAGAATAATTACACGCACTTGCTCGGGAGTCGGTGTGTTAAAAATCCTCCCCCTTACAAAGATTCCGTCTAGGAATCTAGCTCTGAATCTGGAGCAAGTTGGGATAGCAACTCCGCATCTCAGTCTCAGGTTCCCAAGTCGCGCTGGTTACCTTATGGTGTCTCCACTGAATGAGTACCAATGATATGTCTTTATTGCACAACTTCTTCACTTTACGATCGGTGTAAGGCTGCTTAGCATATCTCAACTAATCATCCACTGATATCTCTGATAGAGGCACATACTGATCCTCTTTAGATAAGCACTTTCTAAGGTGACTTACATGAAACGTATCGTGCACACCGTCCAACTCTGGTGGTAATCTTAGTCTGTAGGTGTAGAAATTATCTTTTGTTTATGAATGTAATAGTCTAGGGGCTATTCTCAAATTTTTTGAGTAAGATAGAACCAAAAACGGTGAAAGAAGCTCTTCAGGATGCCGATTGGATAGTAGCAATGCAAGAGGAGCTCAATCAATTTGAGAGGTTGAATGTCTGGTGGTTGGTGGAAAGACCGAAAGACAAATCTATCATTGGCACGAAGTGGATTTTCAAGAACAAAAAGGATGATCAACATGGTTTGATCATTCGCAACAAAGCGAGACTCGTAGCCAAAGGATATAGTCAGCCAGAGGAAATAGATTACGACAAAACATTTGCCCCCGTTGCCTGAATAGAAGCTATTATGATGTTTTTAGCATTTGCCGCACATAAGAATTTTACTGTTTATCAAATGGATGCAAAAACTGCGTTTTACAATGTTGAGTTGAAAGATGAAGTACATACATATCAGCCTGAAGGATTTACAGATCCTTCGAAGCCTGATCATGTATTTATTTTAGATAAGTCATTGTATGGCCTTAAACAAGCACCACGAGCTTGTTATGATGCCTTATCATTTTATCTTTTAAAATGTGGCTTTAACAAAGGTGCAATGGACACTACCCTATTCATTAAACTTCACGGTCCAGATATCATAGTGATACAAATATATGTAGATGATATAATATTTGGGTCTACTAATACTGAATTTTGTAAAATGTTCGCGTTCTTAATGTCCCAGGAATTTGATATGAGCATGATGGGTGAAATTAATTTTTTCTTGGGGCTACAAGTTAAAAAACTGAGTGTTGGAATTTTCATCAACCAGTCAAAATATATTCAAGACATGTTGAAGAAATTTAACATGGTCAATAGTACCCCCAATGAAAACACCCATTGCTCCTGATTCTAAATCAAAACTCGATGTAGACATTTCAGGTAAACCTTTTAATGTTACTTATTATCGGGGAACTATTGGGTCATTAATGAACTTAACTACCAGTAGACCTGATATTATGTTCTCTACATGTGTCTGTGCTAAATATTAGACAAATGCAAAAGAATCACATTTGGCTACAGCCAAAAGAATTCTTTGATATTTGAAGGGTACTCGAAACTTAGGTTTGTGGTATCCTAGGGAATCAACATTTACATTGACTGCGTTCTCTGATGCTGATCATGCAGGAGAGAAATTGCACAGAAAGAGCACATCAGGGGCAGTACAATTCCTTGGTGATAAACCCGTCTGCTGGTCATTGAAGATACACTGTGTGTCACTATCAACAGCAGAAGCTGAATATTTTGCTGTATCTTCATGCTGTTCACAAGTGTTGTGGATGAAGAGCCAACTGCATGACTACGGGTTTACACCTTAGAAGATCCTAATTTATTGTGATTCATAGAGCGCAATTGCTATAGCTTCCAATCCGGTGCAACAATTTAAAACAAAGCACATCGACATTCGGTACCATTTTATAAAGGATCATATAGAAAATGGTAATGTAGAATTATACTTTGTACCGACTGAATATCAACTAGCTGATTTGTTTACCAAAGCCTTAGATCAAAAACGACTTAAATTTTTTGTATACAAACTGGGTATGCTGAATCGGTAGATTTAAATATTCAGATGGTACAAAATATAAAGATTCTAAAGAGATCAAATTCTCAGAAGTGCCCGGACTATGTGATGATGAGCTTGCACAGAGTCCAGGATGATCCTAATCCTAATATAATGCCAATCCCCGAGTTTTTGCTGAAATATGCTGATGCAAATGTTGAATCGGTGAGGTTGTATAGAATAGATCATGCTCCTATGGAAAATCAAGAAACGAGTATTCCTACCCAGGGAGCTATAGGAGATGAGGTACGTCAACAAGGGGTTGACGTACATGGAACCTTAATGAGAGTGAGGGTGTTCAAGGACATGTGAGGGCTAGTGAGGCTGATTCAGATTCAGAAAGTATGTTATCGAATATTCAAGAAGGTGGAAATGAAGGAGAGGATGATTGTGATGATGACAATGATGATAATGTGGATGGAGCTGGAGAAAGAATTGCAACATCTCAATCTGAGCGTTTACTAGAAAAAAGAAGTTGATGAGATCGTAGGTGAGAGTGTCAGGGAGGCCCTAAAACTAGAATGCCTGGAAACCACGACTATTGTTATCTCTCCTATGAGAGTTGACATTGAAGCAGCCAGTACGCCACTGGTGACTACACACCCCACTAGCCACTCATCTCCTTCTCAACAAGGAGATGTTTTATTTTTGCACGGGGATATACCACAAGATCTATCATGGGATCATTTGGATTCTTTGGATATTGAAATCAGTAGACAACTGCCCCAGTGCACATTCATTCAAGCACCATTCTTAGAACATATACAGATTAGGACACTCGAGTCGACTTCATGTGTTGTAGTAAGTATAGAAGGACTTAGTGGCCCTGTTATAACAACTATGGTGTCAGAAGCATTTGTTTCTCCTTCACTTGAAGTAGTTGGAAGTCTTGTCAGAGCTACAACAATGCCAACTTTGAGCACAGGCCACACAGAAGTTCTTTTTACTAGTTCAACTGTTGTGACAACTGGAAGTCTTCGTGACCCAGGTGTTAGCCCGTTACCCTTTGTGACTGAAACGAGATTAAACGAAGTCATTTCTAGAGTTACCAATCAAATGTCCACACAATATGCCGAAATTATGAACCAGATGATCAACATTCAAAGATTGTTGAAAGGGAAGGCTACTGCAGAAGTGGAAGAAGAAGAAAAGCAGATCTCAAACAATGAGCTGAGAGATTACTGTGTAGAACAATTTGATGAAATGAAGGAAAGGATGTTGAGGATAGAGAATACAGTTGTAAGTGCTCTGGGCTCATTATCTGAAAGATTATCTTTTATTGAGCAAACATGTAAGTCTCAAGCTTCAGGGTCCAAAAGAATACATAAGGGTCATGACGACTCCGATGATGCTCCTCATGAGGGGGTGAAAAGGAGGAAGCTTGTAGAATCTGATTTAATCATGGTTGTTTTTGAAGGAAAAGAAACTGAAGGAGAAGGTGCAGAAGAGGTAGGAGGCTCAACACATAAACCAGTTGATGCTAAAAGTGAAAAGGAATTGATTCTTCATGAAGATGTTCCAATTCCTTTGAGTACACAATCTGGGATTTAGAAGCTTGAAGAGTATTATGATTCGCATAACGCAGTAGAAGAAGAAGTGTTTAGAATTGAAGGAACTAAGAAAGAAACTCATGAGCCTGAGCAAGAAGTTTTTGTATTATCAGAGGAGTATGTGAGAGCTGAGAAACTAATTGACGAAGAGGATATCCTAAGAGATGATTTGCCAACACCAACGGTTGAAAAGGCTGCGGTAACGGTTACAATAAAAGAAGAATATGATCTGTTTCTTGTTAGTGATGTGGTGCCGGATGTAAGGTCACCTACCTACGGATCTGATCTTGACGCGACACCGTCCAACGGCTGCGGGATCCTCGTTAGTGGTTTAACGGATCGATCACACACACGGAAACACGGAGAATAACGCAATGATAGACGTCAACAATGAACGTCCCGACACGTGAATCTCTCATAAATGACTCTCTGCAACGCTCACAAGTTCGTAGTGAACTATACGAGCTCTGGGTGCTAATCTCTGCAAAAGTCATTAATCAAAATTGATTAAATCTTTATTATAGAGCTTAAGTTCGAACTTAGCTCAGATAAGTTCGTTTAGGCCCAAGCCCACAAACTTGTCCACTACAAGTTTGAACCTAGCCTTTGAACTTATTCTTGAACTTGTCTTTGAACTTGTTCTTGAACTTATGTTTGAACTTATCTTTGAACTTATGTTTGAAATTATCTTTGAACTTATGTAAACATCAATCACAAACAAGATCAAACATACATAACCAATATCAAACATATGTATTAACTTGTAATTACAAAGTCTGAACTATTACAAAAGACTATCTACATTTAGACTGCTATCGTCACACAGAAAGCACTAACAGACTCCCCCTTGATGATAGCTTCTAACTAGATATTCAATTAATCTATAGTACTAGGCTTATTCAAAATGCTACCAGCATAAAAACCCTGTTCTACACAAACTTTAACAATGTTCTGATACTTTCTGCCTTCAATCTTCAAATGAGCATCAAATAAGATTTTTTGAACGTGAAGCTTGAGCAGATCATCTTTGGATAGGTTGACCAGATGTAAGGGATCATACACCTTCACGATCACCTTCTCTTCAAAATCTTTCATGACAGCCTCGCTTGTCTCACTGTCTACGTACCATCAGTTGAGGTTGCCCAAAACATCTTGAGGCATAGGCTTCAGAGGTACTTTCTTTAAGCATCTAACTGGCTTGTAATACATCTTCATCCACAGTTTGCCAGTTAGAGGATCAATTCTTGTATGGTCCATAACTCTCTTGCCTATTGGTGGGTTTATCCTTTCAAACATCCTAGACCTCCCTTCCCTTCTGATAATCATGGCAATTATTTCGGCATAGGGATCGTCTCCGATGTTGATTAGCTCTTTCCATGCTAGGGCCTTTATTTCAACTTTAGGTAATGAATTGAAGTCCTTCAATCTTCTTCTCAGATATTGGAGGTCGTCCTTTCTTTTAATAATGAAAAGCTGCAGTTCTCGATCAAAGATCTAGCTGTGTATGCTCCCAGTCAACTTTCCAGAACCAGACACCTTCATCTTCTCATTTAAAGACACGACCTTCTTTTCTGTTCAGAACCATAACTTTTTCTTTTCTTCAGCAGTGAGCTCCCTATCAGGCTCTTCACTCTCTGATTCAACATTTAAAGCATCCTTAAACACTTCGATGTCTATTATATTTTGCTCTGCCATCGTATAAGTATCGGTGATAGGATGTTGCTGAATAATGATCTCATCAGCTTCATCTTCCTCATCGACTAATACCTCATCATCAGATCTCCAATCCATAATGTCTTCTGGGACGAATTCCCCTTCTTCAAGATTTTCTAATTCATCTTCAAAGTCAAACATTACTTCATCATCATATTCAATATCGTCCAAGGCTCCAATTATTTCTTGATTATTTAACTCTGACGCCTCTGGAGCCTTGCCTTTATCCTAACTTCCTCCTTCTCCTGTCCCCGATGAACCTAGCTCCCCCTGAATCTCAGCTTGCTGAGTAGTCTCACGTGGAAGATCTGCTAGCTCACTGTCATTCTGCATGCTGGGATCACCTTCTTCATCATCATCTCTTCTTACTGCCATTAACTGATCTCCTCGACAACTGCTCTCCCCTTGAGCTTGTAGATCTTTCACAATTTGCTCCACCAGGGTCTGCAGAGTCAGGATTTGAGACTGTTGAGCGGCTACTGTCGTTTGTAACTTCACATTTTCTTGTTCCAGCCTTGAGTTGTGCTATTGCAACTCGTTGACGGCTTGAGAAAGCTGGAATATTTGGACTGTCTTGAAGTCTACCTTGCTCTTCAACTCCGTGAATCGCTGATTCTGAATGAATGGAGTGGAAGTGGATGGAATGGAAGCGGATGTGGATGGAGCGGCGGTTGCAGTAGCTGAAGTAGACGGAGCTCCCTGATCTGTGCTTTATCGCTTTGATCGTTGATGAGTAGCAATAGTTACGCTTAGGCTGACCGGTGCTTGTGCTTGTGGCTATTGAGGTTGCTGCTACTGCGGTTGTTGAGGGGGTGCTTCACCAATCCATTCATCCCCTTCGGGAGCAACAAAATCTGGATCTATAACGGCACCGAAAAGAGGAGCCACCTGTGGTCTGACTTGCTCAGCCCTTCGAGCATTGTGGGTCTGACAGTCGGCAATTATTCGCTTATCTATTATAGCAACGCCAGTTTGCTCTGGCACCGTTGGCAGATCTGGCAGGAAATGGCGAATAATCATCATTATGAAGAGAGGGTACATTAGAAATCTTTCTCTGGCGGGAGCAGCAATCTGATGAACAAACTCCCGGAAGAACATTTTCGAGAAGCTGAATGCTTTGTTGTAGATGGGGGAGATCATTGCAGACTGCAGCTTTGACACCATTGTGTCGATCCCTGCTTTCTTTGGTGCAAAGCACACCATGATCACATGCACTAAGTATCTCCATTGGCCAATAAGGCCGCTCTTCACGTAAGATGCCTTGTTATGTCTTGAGCATAACCCATTCGGAGAAAGGAAGATTGCCTTATGGGCATCGGAAAGTCAATCGGGCCATCCTCTTGATGTTCTGTCCCTAACTGCAAGATTTGGCGTAGGAGCTCAGCTGAGAATGTGATCGGACGTCCTCCTACTCTTGTACGTAGAACGGTAGGGGTTACTGTGCAGTCCACTTGAAGATGCTGCCAAAACTGCCTTACGTATGTGAGAACTACCGGAAGATTGTGCGTCAGCGCATACGACACCCTTGACTGTGTCAAAAATTCGATCATCTGGCGGTATGGCCGAGCCTCCGGAAGCTGGAGATCGACAGCCATTACCATATTGTGCTTATTAAAAAATGCGCGGTCTCCCATATCTTCACATAAAGTCACAAGAAAGTTAGAATTTAATTTAAAATTAAATTTGTTATATTCGAACTTGTATAACTTCGAACTTGATTAAGTTCGAAGTTGAACAAATTCGAACTTACACGAATTCGAGACTTTAAACATTCGAACTTAATTAAGTTCGAGACACCCATTCAAACTTGACTGACTTGGAACTTATAGATATTTCAAGAAGTTCGAACCTGAAGAACAAGTTCGAAGTCGGTCACTTTCAACTTTAAAATCATGATTTTAACCTTATTTGACTTAATTAACAGTGTAATCTAGTCTTATTAGGTTCTAATCTAGATTATGTATCATTAATTTGAAGTTTTTGCTTTTAAAACTTGTGATTTAAAGTCACTTAGCTTTAAATGACACAAAACTCAAAAATACTCTATTTTAACCACAGAAATGTCCTAAACTAGCACTTACTTAGTATTAGGTTGTTCAATACACCTAAATGTGTATATATGTTCGAGAAACAGTACTAAACTTCGAGAAATTGGAACAAATTCGAATTTCCGAGAAGTTCGAAGCTAAGTTCGAGATCGCCTTAGGTAAGTTCGTGAGGATAAATTCGAGGGTAGATGACTTAAATGAATCACTATTGACCTATTTATATCCAACCACTTTCGAACATAGCTTAAGTTCAAACTTCCAGCAACTTCGAACTTGTCTGGTATTCGAACTTAATTGAAAATTTTGAAAATTCTTGAATAAAATCCAACTTTTTCAACTTTCTCACTTAGCAGATGTTTTCCAACTTTGCAAAAACATTCACACTAAGCAATAGATTATCACGCAATATTTGTTTCTTCAACTAAAAATGCATCCTAGTAACTTCGACCTTTTCCTATTTATGAAAATAAAATAAAGAAACACAAAATAAAATAAGATAAACTAAAATAAACCTAAATTGAATTACATTTACTCAAAAATACTTTAAAGATAAAACATATACTTACAGAATATTTTTGCGAGAGAGTCAAAGAAGGTTCAATCAGATAGTGGTGTCAAACGCACTTTCAGTATCTCACTTTCACACTTAGGAATTTTTATTCCTTTGATTGTTTGTCGTGATATACATTCCAAGTCGATTGTCGGTATGTTTTTCCCTATAAACATTTAACACTTTGGAAATTCCTTTGGCCTTTTTATTTATCAAGAAACTACCTTACGTGTCCCATACTTAGATATACTTCGATGATCAAGGCAGACACACAATGATTATAACTTTTTGGTATTGCAAATTTTCTTTAAAAGGCAAATGTCGGACACAGTTCTGTATTTACATACAACAAAGTGTCTTAGTTTGTCTTAGAGTTCCTTTTATGTTAGCAAGACAGCGGTGACAGGTCTGTACTCACGTACAACATAGTGACTTATCTTGCTTGCTTAAGTCAAAACAGAGGCGACAGGTCTGTACTTAAGTCACCTAACGGGGGTACTTCAGACGGTACATTGTCTTCCTCTTGATCACTGTCCTCGGAGTTAGAATTATTCGTCTGATTTTCATTAGTCGGTAATTAAGGTTCATTCTCTGTTGGAGACCCATCTTCTGTCGTTGTAGGCTCAGATGTTGATGGAAGGCTTGACTTTGGAAAACTTTGGTACTCGTCATTAAGGTTTAATGATGAGAAGTCATTTTCCACTGTACCTGCATTTCCACTAAACGGTATGTTAAATGATTCAAACAAAGAGTCATAATCAAATAACCATTCCGGACCAGTTTGGGGTTCATGTGAATAACTTGTTACATCTATGTTAAACACAATCTCAACCGTACCATTTGTTTTGTTAACAACCCTTTTGTTTGGTGAGTTAGGAACATAACCTAGGAAGTATCCTTCGTCAACTTTTTCACCAAACTTAGGTTGATATTTTTATTTTAATAAAGTACACGGTACCCCAAATGGTTCAAAGCCAGTTAAATTTGGTGGTCTTTTATTAAGAACTTCATAACAGGTTTTGTTCAGTGATTTAACAGTAAGGACCCGGTTTAAAACATGACACGCGGTATTCACTGCCTCCCCCCAAAACATGGTAGGAAGCTTTGAATCCGAGAGCATTGTCCTTGCTGCCTCAATCAAAAACCTGTTGTTACGTTCTGCCATCCCATTTTGTTATGGCTCATAAGGTGCATTAAATTGATGCATTATGCCTTTGGTTAGGCAATATACAACAATTACAGTGTTTTTAAATTCTGTTCCGTTATCAATCCTGATACGTTTTACTCTCGTTCCGTATGAGTTCTCGACTTGGTCTAAGAACCCAATCAACTTTCCAGTTGTTTCGTCCTTTGTACCTAAAAAAACCCAAGAAAAACGTGAGTAATCATCATTGATGACTAAACAAAACCAACTGAAGCTGGGACTCAAAGGTTAAAGACTGATTACTATTCATAAAAGGGGAAGATTGCTGAATTATCTATTGTTTATGAATGTAATAGTCTTGGGGCTATTTTGTAATTACTTGTTTCTGTGTGTATCTATATAAGTAGAAGTACGACTACTGTTGCAATGTACTTTTGCACGAATATTCTGAACTGTGTACGGCTAGGTCATGATTGGAATCAGTGCATTCAAGAACACGAATTGTAATTCTCTTTTTGTGGAAATTAACTCATTCGGTTAGTTGTGTTCAATCTTGTTCTTAGTTGTTTGATTCATTGTGTGGATTGTTAATATTGAATTATAAGTAGGCCTGGTCTCTGACTCTAGCCAGTATCTCAAATGGCCTAATATACCTCGGACCCAGTTTACCCCAGTGTCTGAATCGGATCACACCCTTCCATGGAGACATTTTCAATCACCCACATTAAACTCAAGCTCTGACGTACGGAGGTCATCATAACAATTTCGACGGCTCTGAGCAACTTGCATACGCTCATGGATCACAACTACCTTATCACTTGTCTCTTAAAGTAATTCGGGCCAACTAATCGGTCGCTCATCGACCTCAACCCAACACACTGGGGTTAAACACTTTCGGCCATATAATGCCTTAAATGGAGCCATCGTAATGGTGGCGTGGTAGCTATTATTATACTCAAACACAACAAATGGGAGATACACATCCCAGCTACCCCTGAAGTCAATGACACATGCTCTCAGCATATCCACAAGTGTCTGATTTGTGCGCTCAGTCTGCCCATCTCTCTGAGGACTGTAAGTTGTACTCAGCTGAACCCGTGTCCCCAGCTCTCTCTAGATGCTCTGCCAAAACCGCAAAGTAAATCAAGGTCGCGATTAGAAGTAATCGACTTTGGAATCCAATTCCCCGACCCAATTTCATTAATGTACAGCCGCGCTAGTTGATCCATCGTAAGCGTACCATGAACCTAAAGAAAGTGCGCACTCTTTATCAATCTGTCCACTATAACCCAGATCATGTCGCTCCCACGAACCATGCATGGAAGTCTAATGATAAAGTCCATCGTGATATGGTACCGTTTCATCTCAGGTTATCAATCAACAGCTCCGGAAATGATCGTCTAGGCACACGCCTTACGGCTGAATGCGTCAGCTACAACATTCGCCTTCCCATGGTGATACTGTATCTCACAGTCATAACCTTTTAGAAGCTCTAGGCTGCGTTGTTGTAACATATTCAAATCCTTCTTGTTAAAGAGATTTTGAAGGCTCTTATGATCAGTATACACGATAAACCGTGACACATATAGTTAATGTCGCCATATATTTTTAATGCAAAAAAGATAGCATCCAACTCTAGATCATGAATTGTATGATCCTACTCATACATCTTCAGCTGTCTCGAAGCGTAGGCAATCGCCTTGCTCCGTTGCATCAATACACATCCCAGCACTGTGCCCGACCATCACAATGCACTACAAGATCATATGTACCCTCAGGTAATGCCAACACTGGCGCCTGGCATAAAGGAGTTCTCAACTAGGTAAAAGCAGTCTCCTGCTCCTCATTCCACTCAAATGGTACTCCCTTCCCTGTTAATCTCATCAATGGCATGGCTATCATGAAAATTTCTGAATAGAACAGCGGTAGTAGCCTGCTAATCCTAGAACTCTACGGGTCTCTGAAACGGTCTTAAGAAGCTCGCAGCTCATCATAGCCTCGATCTTCACTGGATCCACTTTAATCCCCTCACTGCTCACCACATATCCTAATAACTGCACCTCTCAGTGCCAGAATTTGCACTTTGAAAACTTCGCATGGAGTCTCTCTCTGCTACACACTCAGGACCTCCCTCAAGTGCTACTCATTCTCCTCAGCGCTCCCCAAATAGATCAACATATCGTCTATGAACACAATCACAAATCGGTCCAACATAGCTTTACACGCCCTGTTCATCAGATCTATAAAAGCTGCGGGTGCCTTAGTCAATCCGAATGGCATGACTAAGATTTTGTAGTGTTCATAGTGTGTCGTGAAGGCTGTCTTGGGCACATCCTCTTCCCTGACCTTCAGCTAATGATATCCAAATCGTAAATCAATCTTCGAGAAGTAGTTAGACCCTCTAGCTGGTCGAATAGATCATCAATACATGGAAGTGGATCTGTTCTTCACCCTGACTTTATTAAAATCTTGATAATTGATACACATTCGCATGGTATAGTCTTTCTTTTTGACAAAAAGTACCGGTGCTCCCCACAGTGCTGAGCTCGGATGGATGAATCCACGATCGAGCAACTCCTGTAACTGGGTCATCATCTCTCTCATCTCAGTAGGTGCCAACCTATAAGGCGTCTAAAAAATCGGCACCGCTCCTGGGATTAGATCGATCTGGAACTCTACCTGGCGATTTGGCCGTAACCCAGATAACTCATCTGGGAATACCTCAAGTAAGTTACCACATATACAACCTCCACCTTCTTCATCTCTTTCTGTGCGGAGGTAGAAGGGTTTCACAATCTTTAAATTCATATCTCTGAGCTCTGATCATTGATATAATCCTTATCTCACCCTTTCGTCTCTCCCCGTACACTGTCACACTCTCAACGTCTGAAATAGGTATCCTGGTCATCTTTTTGGCTCATAGAATATCTGCCTATCGGGCTGTCATCCAGTCCATAGCCATGATCACATTTAAACTGCTTATCTCAATAGGCAGTAAGTCAATCAGGAATCAGTGAGTGTCAATATCGAGTACACACACTCGATAGACATGGCTCACTAGGGCAGTACACTCGTTTACCCTCTCAACAATCATCATCACAACACAATAGGGGTAACAGTAAAGTAATCACATAAACTCACAGACACATATGATCGGTCTGCTCCAGAATCAAATAAGACTCATGCACGCAAGCCATTCAGAATGTACGTACTCGATACAACGTCTGAAGCATCTCTGGCCTACTCGGCTGTGGCCTGGAACACCCGGCCTCTGGCTCTCAGCATTGTGTCTTGAAGGGTAACGGACGAAGATGGATCTACTAGAGCACCGCTCGTACTGGCCCCTGAAATCGCTGGTGCAGCCTCCAGACATCTCTTATCAGGTGGCGCAGCTTCTCCCATCGGAACCATAGTGCCTCACTGGCAGTACAAGTAGTCTCCGTATGGCCGAACTGGCCGCATCTAAAGCACTGAAACTGGTCGATCGCACATGGCTGAGCATGTCGGTGATGGCACCTCGGGGAATCTCTTTCCCCAGATGAACTGTCAGCTCTGCTTCTGGCCTCTCGGGACCCCTGTCCCACGCTTCTCTGGCTAGCATTCCTACTATCTCTCTGGCTCTGGGACCCATATCTCTGACTTGATTTCCTCGATCTCACTTCTCTACCTTTGTCTCTATCTCTATCCCTGTCTTATCTTGGAGCGAACTAGAACTCTGCCCCCGGTAGCGGCATCGCTCAAAGTGTCTCTCTCTAGGATATCGCTAGTAACTGGAGAATTACACACACGTCCCAGTACGCTGTGTCTGCGTTGGCGGCCGATCCTGCTGCTTCTCGATCTCTCAATCTCTCATCCGACCCAACTCCAAGGCTCTAGCAAATGTAGTAATGCCGTGTTGCCCCACAAAGTCTAGTATGTCTGATCTTAGACCATCAACAAAGGCATCGGCCTTCCGTCGCTTAGTATCGACTTGTTGAGGCACTAACTTGCAACACTCATTAAAACGATCTACATACTATTGCACAGACATATCCCATTGCTGTAGATGGAGGAATTGGCACTATATCTCTCTCTGCTCATCCCGAGGTGCATATTGTGTCTCAAACACCCCCTTAAACTGCTCCCACGTCATTGCGTATGCACGCAAAGCTGATATCGAAGACTCAATGGACTTCCACCACTGTGAAGGCCCACCTCTAAGTAAATATTGGCATACCCTACCATGCCCTTCGGGTCCACGTGTGTAACTCGGAAGGCAGACTCCACCTCTCTCTCCCAGGCTAAAGCCAACCCTGGCTCACCTCCACCTCGAAACTCTGGCGGTGCCCCCGTCATAAAATCCTTAAACGAGCCCCCTAGTTGTGACGTGGATGAAGACGCACCTGCTCCAATGCCTGCCCCTATGACTGGGATACCTATACCAGAACCGTCCCTAGTGCCCTGGCCCGTACCCTGGGCTCCAAAGAATTGTGTTCCTATCTTCTATCCCTCTGATACACACATTTAGACTCGAATACGTAAGCTTCCACAGGTCGTCAGTACACAAGGGTTTAGATACTGCACTAATTACATACACATGTTAAGCATGGAATTCACATTAACTCTACTCTATCTGGCATAACCCATGCCGCACTAGCCTCTGCCCAGAGGCATACTAACCTCTTCCTATATGCACTTGAGTTCCAATAACACACTAAGATACCCATCTCAAATGGAAAACCCCTCCCCCCCTGCAGCCAAGCCATGCCCGTGGAGGCTAGCAGGATATAATTAGCTGAGGAGCGACCTGACAATAAACATAACCACACACATAGACACACAGACACACATACACACACACACACACACACACACACACACACACATATATATATATATATATATATATATATATATATATATATATATATATATATATATATATATATATATATATGAACCCTACACATTGTTAAACAGAGCTACTCAGCTCCAGTGCTATAATGGATCTCATATATTACTCAATATACCTCTCAATATACATACACATGTATCCTAAATAAGGAAAGTTAAGATCATACCTGAGGGGAAACTCGCAGTGCCCACAGTATCGTCACGGATAATATATATATATTGTTAGGCACAAAAAGGCCTCAGTCAAACTTGTTCTACATCTGAGGGGGAGATTTATAATCAAACCTGTTGATGCTTTTGAAGGTTGAATTTAAGGCCTGTTATATGCCTTATTGAAACCTGAAAATGATTTGCAATATCAGTCTAAAGCTGTTCTATATGTTGCATGTGTTGCAACTAAGACAGTTTGTCCAAGCTGCTTTGTCTGCTGAACAGGCTGGACATAAACTGTCTACGCTGCTCTACACTGTTGAGCAGCTTGGGCAATTTTAAAGTGTTCTGTTCTTTGTGAACAGAACTGTTCTTTGTGACAGGCTAAACACAGAACCTGTTTTTTGTGAACAGGCTAAACACTTTATGGAATTGTTTCCAAGTCATCATGTATTGTTTTTGACTACAAGATCAGTTTACAAAGTCGAAGACAAAGTGGAAAACAGAACTGCTCAGCCTGCCCACGCTGTTCTGTAACATGAAGACAAAAGGATATTTGAAAAAGGGTGACAGACCTTTTTCTTATATCAAAATAGGCCTTTACAGGGAAGAAAGACGCAAAGTTGACATTCCTAAATTAGTTAAAGGCAATGCAACAGTAGACAAAGTAAAAAGACAAAAGTTCTGCACATGTGAAGACAAGTCTGCTTTTCAGAAAAGTGCAGAAAAGGTTATGTTGTCTTTTCAACAAGACTTTTCCTTTTCATTCTGTCCAATGAAGATGTTTCTCTGAGATCCTCTAAGTGAGTATAAAAGGAAGCTTCTAAGGTCAGAAAGACAGGTGAAGAAAGCTAAGTGCTTAAACCAAGAGTGAACGTGCAAGTGTGATCTTCATGCATGCAAGTCTTATGTAAAACAGCATCTGTGTGTCTAAGCTGTTTTACCTAAGCTGTTCCTTAAGTCTTGTAAACACAGTGAGTGCTTCTTAGTGAGTGTATTCATTGTATACTAGTTCGAGTCTGTCTCAGATAGTAAGCATACTGTTGTATCTGTCATCTCAGCTTGAACTATTCCGCATTCAAGCTTGGCTTGAACTATTCCGTATTCAAGCTTGTTTGTAATTAACAAATTGTTGATAATACATACAAACATTGAGAAAAGAGTGTGTAGTTTTTAAATTGCTGTATTCACCCCCCCTCTACAGCTTATAACTATATACTTTGGGAACCTCTCGGGACCTACAGAGTAACACGTCAAGTTTATTTATTTTTTTTAAAATAACAATTAAGTCGAAACGTATTAACGTAACAACATATTTAAATAAAAAAGAATAAGATGTTAGGTTTTTATATTTTTATTAAAAATTTTAATTAAATCGAAATGTAATAAGTAACGAATACTTAAACAGACGAATAAAACACTAAATTTAAATTGAACGTATTAGTACAACTCAATATTGAAATAAAAAGAAATGAATACTAAATTTGAATCTAAACATATTAAAAAAAGATATTTAAATCAAAATTAATAAAACCCTTAGTTTATATACTTTCTTGAAAAGCATAACTAAATCAAAGTATATTAACGTAATGAAATAATTAGATAAAAATATATAAAAGATAAAAATGTATAACTATTTTAACCAATGAAATAAATAATTGTTTAATATTTAAATTGAATATAAAAAACGTAAAATAAATAATATAATATCCTAATGACATAATCTTAAATAAATATGAATAAATATATTACAACATTAAATATGTATAAATAATAATAACTAATTTTTTAAATTAATATTTAAAATTTAAACAAAACTAAAAAATTATGAAAAAGACTAAAACTGAAAATAAATTACATAGTTGAGGGACCAAAATTGTTATTGAGAAAAGGGCAAAACCGTCATTTAAAAAAAGTTAAGAGAAAGAGAGACCATTTTTGCAAGCAAATAGTGTTTTGAGGGACCATTTATGCAATTTTTAAAGACCAGGGACCAAATCCATAATTTCGATCAAACCACAGGGACCGTTTATGTAATTTACTCTTTGATTTACCTTTATTATTTTATTTGTTTTGATTTAAATATTTTGTTACGCCAGTTAGGGGTGGCAATTTTGACCCAATGGTCGGGACAATAAAATTGACCCGTAGTAAAAAACTAAGTTAGAACATAAAAAAAAAATTTAAAATTGAAAATTTATAAAACAATGCATTAAACAAATTGTTCTTTGAAAAAATTTTAAAATTACGTAAAATTTATGACTTTCGGTTGTCAACCCGTTTGTTTGAATGGACTGAAATTGTCATCCTTAATGCCAGTACATTTTGATTTCAGTTAAGCATTTCATTCGTTTTGATTTACAATTTTACGATGTTAACACTTAAGTAAAAATGAACAAAATATTTAAGTGAAAATGAATAAAAAGTATTAATGTACAAAATTGTAAATCAAAACTATTAAAATACTATATTTAACTCAAAACGTATTGGCCTAACAAAATAATTAAATTGAAACAAATAAAATGCTAAATTAAATAAGAACATATTAACGTAAAAAAATATATAAATCAATAGTCATAAAGTACTAAATTAAATTGAAACGTATCAGCCAAAATATTTAAGTTAAAACGAACAAAAACCTAAATTTATATATTTTTCATAAAAATCATAAATAAATCAAAATAAGGTAATAAAATAGTTAAATGAAAAAGTATAAATAATAAAAATATACAAATAGGTTAACAAATGAAATATATAATATATAAGTTGAATACAAAAAAAACGTTAATGAACTAAATAAAGTATATAAATAAAAATAATTATCAATAAATAAATATAAATTTATTTTTAAATAAAAGATATAAATAATAATAATATATTTAATAAAGAATTAAATCAAAATTTGTTAAATTAATATTTCAAATTTATAACCAAAAATAGAAATTTAAGAAAAGGATCAAACTTGATAATTAAATTTAATAGTGGAGGGACCAAACTTGTGATTGTAGAAAAGGGAAAATTTGTCATTTTAAAAAAGTTAAGAAATAGAAGGACCATTTCTGCAAGTAAAAAGTGGTTTGAGGGAACAATTTTAAAAGTTGAGGGACCGTTTTCATAATTTTAAACAAACCACAGGGACCATTTTTGTAATTTACTCTAATTATTAAGTATGTAGAGATTATACTGGAACCTTGTAGCACCGTAGGGTATATGACTTGTATTTTAATTATGTACTTCCAATTTCATGTATTGTACTTGTAGTTCGCATATTAGAAGCATTCATTCAAGATTCAATATATTCAACAATATAATCAAGAACATGAAGAACAATATAATGCTAATAATAAGAACAATAAGAACACTCAAAGGATTAGGAAAACCTTAATATTGCAGTTCAATCGTACGTACAAAACTCTGCTAAAAGTACATGCAAATCGAGAAAACCAACTATATATAAAGAAAGAAATGGATTCAAATACTATCCAAACCATGGGTTGACCTTTGGTCTTTTAACCCATTTACATTAAAGTTTGAATCCTTACAAAATAGCCACAAAACTAAGTTTCATTCATTACATTTAGAACCCTGAAACTATCACAATTCTAGATTTAACATTCTCCCCCTTTGTGATTAGCTTTCAGATTGCGGCTTCAAGTTTGTAATCAGCTTCCTCTGATCAAAATATCGGTCAAGGCGTCTGATCGTCATTCTGTACTCTAGCTTATCTCGGACATCTTGTTGGAAGTCTCTAACAAGTTTGAGTACGGCTTTAAGTTCCCATATCCTTGTGCCGAGCTTCAGAGCTTCTTTCAGATTGTCTATCCTGATAATCATCATCTTGCGGACCAAGTACAATGTGTCGTCACAGTACTTCTCAAGCTCATGTCTTCTCATACGTGACTTCTTTCTTTGTGAGTTCAAATAGACTACTCCGACTGTTGGTGATGTGGTTACTTTTGAAACAGATTGACGTTCTAGGACCGGGGTGTCTTCATTTGGAGCAAGCAGATTCAGTTTCCTTTGCCTTGCTTCTAACGCCATTTGAAAGTCAAAAACCAGAAACAGTGTAAGATTCCTGCGAAGAAACTTGACGACGCATCTTTGAGCATTTTGATGAATCAGATCTCTGCTTTTGTTGTGCAGCAGGTGCAGATATAGAAATTCAAGATCCTACAAAAATAGGTTAGGAAAATCTGTTTCTGAGAACTCAGAGAAAGTTTTGTCTTCCCGTTCCACTTCGAAGATCGGATAGAAGATTCATAGGAACTTGTCGAACTTAATCTTTATTACTTTAACAGTCGGCGACCTGCTTCTCACTAACTCTTTGCTCTTTCTCAATGATCCGACCATGTCAACATATACTGACCTATCCCTTTGTTCCATGTCTTCTAAGGACCATACCAAATAGCTCTGACAGTCTTCACTTGCCGTACAAACATCATTTTGTACTTTTCCTCCATATACGGGCTCCTGACCCTCTGCTTGACCCAGTTAATAGCTTGGGCAATTAGCCTTTCAGTGTGTCGCTCTTCTCATTTTTGAGAAGTACTAGCACTTCTAGACATCCCTGCTTGCAGCCTAGAGATTTCGTTAAGGACATTTGGGCCAGCAGAGGACGGAGTTGGAACATCTGAGCATTCCTAAAATATCGGATATCTTCTTGTAGAATCAGCAGGTTCAAAGAACTGGTCTAGAATCACAGGATTATTCATTGGACTGGCGGAGCTCTGATGGACTGAATGATCTGGAGCTTGAGATGCTTGAGCAGGTGATGGAGATGGTGAATGTTATACTGGATCATTAGAAGGGAATTCGAACTCAAATTTTTGGGGATCTACGCCTTCTTCACCAGCATATTCGATACAAAGAGACTCCTTCAACTGACCTTCCCTAGCTTCTTGTTCCTCTTCATTGGTGTCTAATATAATTACTTTTTTCGGATCGAACATCCTCAGACAGCGGTCAGAATCTCTTCTTCTTCAACAAAAGCCGTGAAATATATCGGTTCTTCCCATATAGCAAGAGTTAGCTGAGTGCCTAAGTGTGTTTCCTCAAGTGACTTAGCTGGGAACTCTGCTTCCGATTCATGTGGCCCAGAAGGAAATCAGTAAGAGTGTCATACCAAACTCTAGGGGGGGTTGTATTTTTAAAAAGACATTATATTTTAATCTTGGTCAAAAGCATTAAAAAAACTTGGAAATGGGCTATCAAGTGTTCCATTGGATTGGCATATTTTAGAGCATCATCCACTTTCTTTGGAAGAGGGGATCAGGTGAGGATAAATGGATGATGAAGATCTACGCCTCACGCTTTTTATCTCAACGTTACCTTTTTGGATAGAGCAGCGTAGACAGTTTATGTCAAGTCTGTTCAAATAAATAAGCATCATCCAATTGAGGACATCACAGGTTGCAAAGATTTGGTGAGTGACCTTAAGCCTGAAGGGGAGATTGTTAGATATATAATTTCAATTTCAATGTTATTGTTTGCAAAAACTTAAGGGTGGCAAGAAGCTAAATTCATTGCCAACTCATGCACCAGAATCTGAGGGTCTGATCTCAGATCCAAGAACAAGAGCCTCTCTTGACATGATGGATAAGATTTCTCCCCCTTAGACTTAGAGGAAGATTTTTCCCTCTTTGTCTGAATCTTCAGATACCTAAAGGGTACATCAGGTTTGAGTGTTATTTGTGCATGGCTTAATTTACTAGCCTCTTGAGCTTAGATTTTTAGACGGTGCAGACTGCTTGGACTTGTCGGAGCAGATTCTTTGAATATCATTAGGGCTTTGCCGGCGGCTTTGGCTCTTTTCTCTCCCTCATGCTGATCAGGATCATCCTGATCATCATGCTTTCGTTTCATTCCCTGGGCAGCGACATGGCATGATTTGGCTATGATTTTCAGATGCTCGCCCATTTGATGAACCAAGGGATTTGTTGATTGAGAAGATGACTTGGAAGCTTCGTTATTCAATATCTCAAGGATTAAGGCATTGGTTGGAGACAAATTTGATGAAGCCTTGAGTAAGGAGTGGATACTAGTTGCTGAGTCATAAAGATGAACATGTCACTCAATTGTTGTGATATGAGCGCCTTGAAATCAGCGAACTCAGTTTTGGACACAGAGTCCGGTTGTAACCCGGCGCCACTTAGGCTTTCTAGTTGCATCGCGGGAGACTCAGTAGAGATCCCTTGATGTCTTGTGTTCATAGATGGCTGTGATGTGGCCATGACAGGACTTCCACTCATCATTGCCGATGCACTTTCAGTGTGCACGACTCGGAGCGTTCCGACAATGTCACTTAGACGTTACTTATGAAGCGACTCGAGTGTCCTAGCCAAATATTTGTCAATAGCAATGGGCTCTAGACTCGATTGTGCGTGAATTGAAGTCGGCGACTGGGGCTATTGTCTGCCTTGTTCAATATCCGCAAACTCCGATTGAGTTGCGGATAGCATATTTGCTTGTTCCCCGTGGAAAATTGAAACATCGGCTTGTTAAGAAACCGGTGAATGGCTAGTTGGGGTTAGTGCTTGCGCCACTGGGCTAGTGGAGGCTTCGTCAATACCGACGCCCAACACATATGGTCTCCCGTAGCAGATATGGCTGCCCGACTTATGAAGCAATTTTGCAGGACTACAAAGAGAGAAGCACACAAATTAATAAGAGAAAGCTTAACTTACAATAGAAACAGATCAATTCTCGAGTTAGAAGCACAAATAGATCTATTTTTGGTGTATATATTCACTGGTCCATATCATTGGTATAGATCGATCATGCAAATTGTTTTAGTTTTTCATTGCTGCAGAATTAGTATATAACCGGTACCATCAATGATGAGATTTCAATCAAGAGATCGATTATATACCGATTTTGGGTGTGTTTTGCGAAGATGGTGTGTCCATCCAGATACTTACACATAGAACAGATCCAAAACACCTACAAATATTAGATGCCAAGAACCAAAAGGAATCACAAATCAAAACACATATGAAGTTTCTTGATCGAATATGAAACCTATGTTGTAAATGTCAAATTTATCCATGAGATTCAACTTGTTCATGATTGAATATATTAATAACTTCAAACTTAAAGTAAATAAAAATAATCACGTACCAATAATGGAGGGAACTGCACATGCCATAGAACCGGAGAAAGTGCAGTTGCAACCGAGCTAATGGCGTAAATGGAGTTTGTGTGGGTGTTTGATTCTGAAAAAAATGCTTCACACAATGCATAAAACAAAATTTTCCACCCCCAAACCTTAATGGTAAGATCGTCACCAAAAAGTTAACCCATAATTCTAGAGTTTATTAACCAAGCTTATTAGGAACGGAATCAGTGATGATACATATCAATGGGTTTTTTTGAAAATATAAGTTAAACTTAAAACAAATCCATGATTACAGGCAATCGTATTAGATTACACAACTCTAAATTCTTAAAAGCAAAAGTTGAATTAGTATTAGTGCAAGCAGAAGCTACGCATTAGATTGAGCATAAAAATATCACTATATTCTTTGTCTTCTAAAATTTTCATAAATTCCCACTTAAATAATCAAATAAGGTAAGGAAATATATGACTTCCAATTATTGTTGCCACCAAAAGGATTTGTAAAATATATAATTTTGAATATTTGTAAAAATAAATAATTTTAAAAATAAATAATTTTAAAAATTTGTAAAAATAAATAATTTTGAAGAAAACGGTGCTAACGAGGTGTTGGGAACACAAAAGCAAGCATAGGCGAGAGATCACTGCTAAGCAAATTATATATCTTATAGAAAATTATATATCTTAGACAAACAAAGTTGCTTTTGAAAAGCATAGACACCGAAGAAAACTTGACTAATGCAACACCAGACCACCAACAACAAACAACCAACATCGAACCTGCAAAAATAGTAACTTTTTATCAGGTATTACCTAAATGTTTAGAGCCAAGTAAGACAATCGGCAGCACTTATGAACACTTCTAATATTGTAAATTTGACAACATGAAACCTCATTTTAAAGAACAAATTTTTTTAGCAATTCAAACACCGAGTGAACATGCATTTCCAAATTAATACTAGTAAAACCAATAAACAATTACCTAGCCACAAAATGCACTGAGTAATGATCACAAGTTTCATTTGGTGTTACGTATAAGTATACCCCGACAATGCGGCCAAAAGTAATCGTTGCGAGTATCATTACCCAAGTCAAGTGGATCTACATGCGGCAATATATTACCATTGTGTGGAGAAATTACAGTACTAAATTCCTCATCGACGTCGTCATAGGCATCTCTATAATTTTTGGGCGGTGTCATGAACGCAATTGACTTTTTCTTGTCCAACTGATCTTTCACATAAAATATTTGTCTTGCTTGTGATGCCAATATGAATGGATCATCCTTGTGCCCAAATCTATTAAGCTCGACTAATGTGTAGCCAAGATTATCTATTTTGACCCCTTTTTGTTATCAACCCAGTCACACTTAAACAGAGGAATTTTTTTATATGATAATCTAGCACCCATATATCTTGTAATACACCATAGTAAAAGGTCTGGTCATACGTAAAACTTTCTCCAGAATTGTGCATGTCAGTCGCATGTACGCTAACACCGCTATTCTGGTTAAGTTTGCCTTCTCGCGATTTCGTACGAAATAGGTATCTGTTGATGTGATATACATCATAACATTGGTGTGTGGACCATGTGAAACCCACCTTAACAACTGTGAAATGCTTTCTTTAGAGACCGCTATCTCTCTCTCAACCTAAGTTTAATCACAACGATATATACGCTTCACCTCTAACAAGGACAATTTTTTTTTTCATAAATATCTTTAAGTAAAATTTACCTCATTTCGTAACCACCGACCAAATGTTTTACTGTGTTCTTTCTCTAGCCAAGCTTGTCTTTGACCGGGATGTTGGGTTTTCAAAAAGACCATGTGTTGCCTATAAGTACATTGATGAAAATTATAGTTGGTTGAAAAATAGTGTACAATTACAAAAATGAACGTGTAAGTATTACTTACTCGATATATGGCTCCACTTCAGGTGTATTTTGCATTACATAGAAATGTGCTTTCATCAATAGTTCTGGACAGACTTCAATCATATTACCAGCTGAATGTGGTTTTCCTTCCCCAAGAAAATAATCTTCACCATTCTCATGTGGAATACCAATAGTCTTCATGGCTTTTTGGTATTCACTTAAGTACTCAATTGTCTCCTCTGCGACATTCTCTTCGGCAATGCATCCTTCTGGTTTATTTTTGTTTCTTACTTGCCCTTTAATAACCTTCATACATCTTTCAAATGGATACATCCATCGAAAACATACCGGACCACATAATTTTACCTCCCTCGCCAGGTGATCAGTTAAATGAACCATAATATCAAAAAATGAAGGAGGAAAGTATTTCTCAAGCAAACACAATGTCACACATAGATCTTTTTGCAAGTTATCAAGCTCTTCCACATTGATTTCTTTTCTAGATATTGATTTGAAAAAAAAACAAAACCTGATAATAGCATATCTTGTGTGTTTTGGCATAATCGATCGTATCGCAATAGGCAAAAACTGTTGCATTAGCATGTGATAGTCATGTGATATAAGTCCGATAAGCTTCCTCTCCTTTGCATTCACCAGACTAGAAAAATTTGAACAATACCCTTGTGGCACCCTTAACTCAGATAGTGTTTCACAAAACTTATCCATCTCCTCCTTCGTTAAGGTGTAACATGCTGTAGGAAGCATTGTTCCACTGTCATGCAATGTCTCTGGTATCAACTCTGGTTTTAAACCAAAATGTTTCAGGTCCATTCGAGCCTGCAATCCATCTTTAGTTTTTCCAGGAATGTGTAGCAATGTTCCAACAAGACTCTCGCCAACATTCTTTTTGATGTGCATGAAATCTATACCATATGTTGCATTTCTTCGAATAACTGGTTTCCTTGTCTCCCCCATCTAACGTATCACTTATTTTGATGCTTTTCTTTTTCTTTTCATCTTCCCTCATCTTCCGGTTAAAGTTGGTGTTTGCAAGAATTCTAATTGATTACCCTTATGTCCCTTTCCCCAGTTATTCATGATAGATTTCACCTCATCGTATATTTCTTCCCCGGTCATCGGTTTAGGAGCATCTTTGAACTCTTGTTTTCCATTGAATACTTTCGTTTGCCTTCTAAATGGATGGTTATATGGAAGATATTGTCTATGACCAATATAACTCTGTTTGGTGGAGCACGGAAGCCTAACAATCTTGGTTTGTTTTCGACACACTACACAACCTTTGTAACCACTATAAGGGCATCCACACAGTGTACCAAGAGCAGGGTAATCATTTATCGTCCATAATACAATTGCACGTAGAGTAAACTTCTCTTCTGCATATGCATCATACGTTTCGACTCCCACATCAAATAAGAGCCGAAGGTCATCAATCAAAGGTTCTAAAAAAAACATCAATATCGTTACCTGGCGTACCTGATATCAACAATGATAGCATTATAACCTTCTTTTTCATACACAAGCATGGTGGAAGGTTGTATAACACAGTCAAAACAGGCCATACGCTGTGACGTCTATTCGCTCTGTTTAAGTCAACCCCATCTGCCAAAATGCCTAGCCGCAATATTCTTGGATCCTTAGCAAATTCGGGAAATCTTTCATCTATGGCTCACCATGCCAGTGAGTCTGCCGGGTGACGTAAAACACCGTATTTTAGATGTTCGTCTCGTGCCATATTAAATCTTCGCTATGGTCTTCACTTGAAATAGTCGTTTCATTCGTGGAATAATGGGAAAGTACCACAATACTTTTGCAAGAATATTGTCATATGTTTTCCCCGTCTTGTGATCCACCTTCCATCTTGATTTCCCATAAGTGGGACATACTATTAGATCTTTATACTCGTTCCTATAAAGAATGCAGTCATTTACACATGCATGTATCTTTGAATACCCAGAACCCATAGCTTTCATTGTTTTCTTAGCCTCATATGTACTCTCCACCATTTCATTACCTTCAGGTAACATTTTCTTTAACAAAAGCAGTAGTTCATTAAAGAACTTGTCTGATACTCCATTTTTACTCTTCAAGTTAAGGAGTTGAACCATTGTAGACAACTTTGTGAAGTTAGGACATCCTTTGTAAAGGGTCTAAGCATCTTCAAGTAGTGATTGGAATTTCTCATGGTCATCTAAGAAGTTTTCTTCTGTCGCTTCAACCATTGCTATTGTTTCAGTGGCATCTATTGGGACTCCCATTTCACAATTCTCAAGATTAGTAGTCTGCACATCGTTGTTATCATCAACATACGTACTTCTTTGTGACTCGTCTTTTTCCTCATGCATAGTCCATATGTTGTAGCTTGGATCGATTCCCTTGCTGAATAGATGATGGTTTACATCATCAACATCAAGAGAGCAATGGTTTAGACACGAGACACATGGGCATGGAATGCGAGTTCTTTGTTTTCTGTTTAGGGGGTCCATCTTCTTTAAAAGCTTCAAATTGCGAAAAGCATATTCCAAAAATGATGCAACTCCATCAATGTATGGTTTTTTTATTCTATTTGTACGCATCCAAGACTTCTCGATATCCATTTCGTGGCCTGGCTATTTAGAAGTTCGCCTAAATGAAAATGTTAACCCTTAGACACAATTTCTCAAGATGCTCAATGATTAATCACAGTTTATTTAACTCATAAAAGGGTAGTCAAGATTATAATTTTTATCACTTAGGGCATGTTTGGTACAGAGAAATGGAGACTGAGAAATGGAATTGAAATGAATTCCCATGTTTGTTTAGGTTTGAGAATTAGAAAACGAGAAATAAATCAATTTCATTTCTCTATTTTTATTTCCCTCCTGCATACAAAGAAATGGGGAGAAATGAAAAATTGAACTCTATACAGAAATCACAAGAAAACACGAAGACTTGCAGCTCCTGTCTCCCCACCCCCCAAACCGTCTGGAAGCCTTCATTGCAGCCTCACAGTCTTGAAAAAAAAACCCTAGGTCGATTTTTCTTCTCTCTCATCACTGGCAGGAGGTGCAGCAGCAAGAAACCTGAGACTTTCACATGTCCTTTAGACTCCGAGACTTGGCTTTCATTAAACTTCGAGTCTCCCATAGATTCTAAGTATGTGAAGTAGTGGTGAACACGCATGAGGAGACCGAGACTTGGAAGTCTCGTGGTGGACAGCAGCCAGGAACAAGTCTGAGCTTGCTTCCTCCTTACTAGACTCTAAGAGATAGTACTACTATGTTAAACTCCAAGACTCGTAAATATTTCAAGTGTTAGTAGTGCTAGGTACTAGCACCTGAGACTTTTTAAGTCTCGGGGTTGGTTGCTGTTAAAGGGACAGAGGGGCAAAAAGATAAACGCAGCAGAACCATGTTTTCTTGTTGATTCTAGACTCCAAACTTAGCCATCTTAGGGGGTTGTGTATGTGCCACTTTAGGGGGTTGTGTATGTGCCAATTCTCTGGAGAAGGGACAGGTTGCAGTTTGCTGATAAAGCTATGCAGTGATAGGTATAGACTCTAGATATAAGTTTTACCTTAGTATTGTGCATTTGTCCTTACGTTAAGGATATTCTTTCTAAATGGAAATGACACTTGAAGCTTTGTTGATTTAGATAGAATCTTTTAAGAGAATATGAATTGTGAGAAACTTATGCTTAACCAGATTCGTTTATGTTTCAGCAATGAACATGTTCCTGATCACTAGATTCACTATTTTGGATAATGGAACAACTGTAATTAAGCAAAATAAATCCAGACCCTAAATGACATTTTGATTCTAGTTTTCTAAATTTTTGGTTTCTACTTTGATACATAAGGTTTTAGATCATCACACCCCAAGTCAATTGATTTCTATTTACTCATTTATTAAAACAAATAGATGTTTCTTTTTCTGTCTTGCTATTTGAGCTGATGTTAAAAGATGCTGTCATTTTAGAGCCTAAGTTGCAGCTCACCTGGTTTTGATTTTGCTTAAAGCCGTTCCTTAGTCCAGAGAGTTTAAGATTTAATTTTAAATGAGTATGAAAATAAACAAAAAATATGTGACAAAAGAAGTAAATGATGACATGAATAATAACAAACCATTAATGGTCATAATACTAGTTTTGATAAGGTTTAAAGCCTTTAAGAAATCATGAACTATGCAATGTGTAAAACCAATTCACAGCTTCAGTTGTATATTCATATAGACACACATTTTATGCATATAAGCCTCCAAAGCTATAAACTAATCATATTAGTCGTCATTCACGAGGAGGTTATGCAGTCACTCTGATGATGGTCTTGATCTCGAAAGGATGAGGAGGCTAATGCAGTCACTAGGGAACCCTCAATCTACGTATAAGGTTTGTGTCTTATTTAAACATTGACAAGTGATCACTTAAACTTAGTTGGTTCAACAGATGCTTTAATTTTGCTAATGAACATGTTCCTGGTCACTAGATTCACTATTTTAGATAATGGAACAACTGTAATTAAGCAAAATAAATCCAGACCCCAAATGACATTCTGATTCTAGTTTTCTAAATTTTTAGTTTCTGCTTTGATACATATGGTTTTAGATCATCACACCGCAACTCAATTGATCTCTATTTACTCATTTACTAAAATAAATAGATGTTTCTTTTTTTTTGTCTTGCTATTTGAGCTGATGTTAAAAGATGTTGTCATTTTAGAGCCTAAGTTGCACCTCACCTGGTTTTGATTTTGCTTAAAGTCGTTCCTTAGTCCAGAGAGTTTAAGATTTAATTTTAAATGAGCATGAAAATAAACCAAAATTATGTGACAGAAGAAGCAAATGATGACAAGAATAATAACAAACCATTAATGGTCATAATAATAGTTTTGATAAGGTTAAAGCCTTTAAGAAATCATGAACTATGCAATGTGTAAAACCAATTCCCAGATTCACTAGTATATTCATATATACACACATTTTATGCATACATAATGTAGCCTCCAAAGCTATAAACTAATCATATTAGTCGTCATTCACGAGGAGGCTATGCAGTCACTCTGATGATGGTTTTGATCTCGGAAGGATGAGGAGGCTATTGCAGTCACTAGGGAACCCTCAATCTACGTATAAGGTTTGTGTCTCATTTAAACATTGACAAGTGCTCACTTAAACTTAGTTGGTTCAACAAATGCTTTAATTTTGCCAATGAACATGTTCCTGATCACTAGATTCCCTATTTTGGATAATGGAACAACTATTAGTAAGCAAAATAAATCCAGACCCCAAATGACATTCTGATTCTAGTTTTCTAAATTTTTGGTTTCTGCTTTGATACATATGGTTTTAGATCATCACACCCCAAGTCAATTGATGTCTATTTACTCATTTATTAAAATAAATAGATGTTTCTTTTTTGTCTTGCTATTTGAGTTGATGTTAAAAGATGTTGTCATTTTAGAGCCTAAGTTGCAGCTCACCTGGTTTTGATTTTGCTTAAAGTCGTACCTTAGTCCAGAGAGTTTAAGATTTAATTTTAGATGAGTATGAAAATAAACCAAAGATATGTGACAGAAGAAGTAAATGATGACATGAATAATAACAAACCATTAATGGTCATAATACTAGTTTTGATAAGGTTAAAGCCTTTAAGAAATCATGAACTATGCAATGTGTAAAACCAATTCCCATCTTCAGTAGTATATTCATATACACACACATTTTATGCATACATAATGTAGCCTTCGAAGCTATAAACTAATCATATTAGTCGTCATTCACGAGGAGGCTATGCAGTCACTCTGATGATGGTTTTGATCTCGGAAGGATGAGGAGGCTAATGCAGTCACTAGGGAACCCTCAATCTACGTATAAGATTTGTGTCTCATTTAAACATTGACAAGTTCTCACTTAAACTTAGTTTGTTCAACAAATGCTTTAATTTTGCCAATGAACATGTTCCTGATCACTAGATTCACTATTTTGGATAATGGAACAACTGTAAGAAAGCAAAATAAATCCAGACCCCAAATGACAATCTGATTCTAGTTTTCTAAATTTTTGGTTTCTGCTTTGATACATATGGTTTTAGATCATGACACCCCAAGTCAAATGATGTCTATTTACTAAATTATTAAAATAAATATGTGTTTCTTTTTTGTCTTGCTATTTGAGCTGATGTTAAAAGATGCTGTCATTTTAGAGCCTAAGTTGCAGCTCACCTGGTTTTGATTTTGCTTAAAGCCGTTCCTTAGTTCAGAGAGTTTAAGATTTAATTTTAAATGAGTATGAAAATAAACCAAAGATATGTGACAGAAGAAGTAAATGATGACATGAATAATAACAAACCATTAATGGTCATAATACTAGTTTTGATAAGGTTTAAAGCCTTTAAGAAATCATGAACTATACAATGTGTAAAACCAATTCACAGCTTCAGTTGTATATTCATATAAACACACATTACATGCATATATAATGTAGCCTCCAAAGCTATAAACTAATCATATTAGTCGTCATTCACGAGGAGGTTATGCAGTCACTCTGATGATGGTTTTGATCTCGGAAGGATGAGGAGGCTAATGCAGTCACTAAGGAACCCTCAATCTACGTATAAGGTTTGTGTCTTATTTAAACATTGACAAGTGATCACTTAAACTGTTGGTACATCCCGTGTGACGATAGCAGTCTAAGTTGTCTTACATTGTGATTTTGCATATGTTTGGTATATATATATTATATATGATTGATGTTTATCAGTGTTTGTATGTTTGAACTTGATGTAACGTATTACAAGAAGTTCAAACATAAAACTCAAAGGTAAAATCAATCATAAGGTAATATTATAAGTTTCATCACTTAAGTGTTTAAGTGTAAAAGGCTAGATTCGAATTTCTTAAGGGGATACATTCGAATCTGAGATAGATTCGAATGAGTCCATAGATTCGAATATAGGTTAGATTCGAATCTGTCAGATGGACAGATTCGAATGGGCCTTAGGCCAGATTCGAGGTTGGCCCACAACAGACTCGAATCAGGGTCTATAATTAGGGATAGACTCGAATGATTAGCAGACCTTTGGCAGAATTCGTGAGGAATTAAGCAATAGGCGATCTCGAGTTTATCAGCTAGGTGAGTCCCGTTTCGGAGAGAATTAGTACGTAGGATCGTTCGTGTGTCGTTCGTTCAGCGTCTAATAGTCTCCGTGTTTCCGTTGGTTGAGAGTTGTCCGTCTAACCGTCAACGAGGATTCCGCACTCGTTAACGGATCCGCGTCTAGATAGATCTTGCATTGGTAGACCTTACAAGTGGTATCAGAGACTACGGAGTGTTCGTGGTGTTCTTCGTGTTCATCAGATACATTCTAGGTTTCTTGACGCTAGTTGGACGGTTTTTTTTTTCTCTCAAAAACGTGTTTTTGAGCTTAGCAAATTCATATTCGGGAAACACTTTGTGGTTTTTCACGTTTTTGGTCGAAATCATTATTTTTCCTTTGAAAAATAGTGATTTAATATGTAAAACGTCAAAATATCAAAGTGTTAGCCGTTTTTCGAGTTTGCGGCGCTCGAATCTATAGGGGTAATTAGGGTTTTACTTTATTTTCGAGTCTAACCAAAATACGCTCCTTTCGAGTCAATTTCAGTCAGTTTCGAGTCTGTGGTGTTTCGAATCTGTTACTACATTCGAATTGGATCTCGAGTCTATATTGTTTCGAGTTTGTTTCGAGTTTGTTACTGTTTCGAGTCTGTGCTTCGATTCTGCTGAATTTCGATTCTGTTGTGCCTTCGATTCTAAGGGTCTTCGAGTCTAAGGGGTCCTTCGAATCTGTCATATCTTCGAATCTAAGGAATTGTTCGAATCGGCCATAATTTCGAATCTAATTGAATTAAGATACTTAATCGAATTTAATACCAAATAAATTGGAATCTAATTACATTCGAATCTATCTAGATTCGAAAGAGTTATTTCACATTAGTTTCGAATTAATTTAATTAAGTCTAAATTCAATTTGTTTCAGAAAAGATGTCAAACCTTCAGAAATTCCTTGAGATGGATCACGAAGTTGGGAAGGCCAATGCACCACCTAAGCTGATGAAAGTTGAGGATTACTACTGGTGGAAGGACAGATTTACGGATTTTGTACGATTCAACGATATGCGCATGTGGGTGTGCATTGATGAAGGGTACATTCCACCAGTTTCTGAGGTTGAAGGCCGTCAAAAGGTCTTGTCATATCAAATGATGAAAGAAGATGACAAGAAATTATTTGAAGCCGAAAACAAAGCTTTCTCCATTATCCGAATGGCTTTACCTCAAGATATCTTGCACACATTTCGGACTCAGAGGACGTCGAAAGAACTTTGGGAGTCTCTCCAGAAAAGGTGTGAGGGTAATCCACGGGTGCGCAGAAAGCGTACAGAGCTGTTGACCCAACAGTTTGCAATTTTCAAGGCTCTTAAGGATGAACAGTGGGATGATATTATCACACGATTCTATCATCTGATAACAGAGCTTGAAAGTCATGGCATTGAGTATTCTGACACTGACAAGAACAATAAGCTTCTTGATGCCCTACCAGCCAAATGGGCTATGTACGTGGCAATGATTAAGCTGAATGAAGATAAATACTATGCTCAATCACTGGATGACATCGTGGGAACGTTGAGGGCATATCACTTCGAGATGATTAAGGCTGAGACTGATTACGAGCAAGTCCAAAATCCGGCTATGTATTTTGGAAAGACATCAAAATCATCAGTGACAGCTGATCAGAAGAGTGCTACAGCGTTTTTCACCGGAGAAACGTCATCGCCACCAGAGTCCGAAGACTCACTGAATCGCGCGTTCTTAGGGTTAGGAAGATCGGAAGAACCGCAACCTCAAGTCCAACAGGCATCGACCAGTCAGAGCTATTCGAAGATGCCAATGAGCGCAAAGTCGGCGGAAGAACATCTGAATCTGCTTGCTTCGTTTGTGGCCGCATACGGAAATTGCGTTCAAGGGAAGATTAATGATCCGGCTCTTTGGGATGAAGATTACGATCAGGTTGACCCTGATGACTTAGAGGAAATGGATCTGAAATGGCAACTGGCCATGGTAACCCAGAGGGTTAAGAGATTCATAAAGAGAACTGGGAGGAATCTCCAGATGAATAACAAGGGGATAGGATTTGATAAGTCTAAGGTCAAATGCTACAACTGTCAGGGATTGGGACACTTCGCCAGGGAGTGTCAAAGACCGAAGGTAGAGACATACCAGGGGCAGAGTCAGCATCAAGGACAGTACCAAAGTCAGTCCCAACAGAGATACCTTCCGAGTTCCTCATCTGGTCAGGCCAATCTAGCGGGTCTGATATCCAATGTCACTTCTGACAGACAGCTAGATGGTTCCTATGACTGGAGTTCACATCCTGAGTCCAATGCTAGAGCTTTCATGGCTGAAGTTACGGAGAATGGTTGTGATGAAGATGAGCAGACCACAAGGGAAAACAGTCCGATGTGGGTAGAGAAAGCGAATGATCAGACCGTGCTGGAGTTTGCTGCTCAGATGGCCAACGTGGAATCTGATAACTCTAAGGTTAGTCTTTCTTATTCTCTATTTCGTGATTTATGTGCTTTATGTGTTAGTTCTAACGATAGGTTAAATCTAGTCTTAGACTCACATAAGACCATAGCTGCTCAAAATGAAAACTTAAAAATAGAAAATGCTAGCCTAAATGATATAAAACAAGATTTAAAAGAAAAGCTTAAGGCTGATGCTCAAGATGTAATCGTTCTAAAAGACAAACTGAGTGAGCAGTGTGTTAGGATAGAACTTATGTATGAGCACGTAGAGGCCTTGACCAAAAGTCTGAAAGACAAGGACATAGAGCTAGCCGAGACCAAGGTTAAGGTAGCAGAGGCAAATAGCAAGCTGGAAAAGTTTAGGAATTCGAGCCTAAACCTAGGAAAAGTCTTAGATGCCCAAAGACAGTCTAAGAAGCCTGTAGGTCTAGGTTTTCACGAAATTCCTCCACCTTTCAATGCAAACTATGTGCCTCAGCCTCAGGAGAAAACTGACAACTCAGTAGACTTAGAGGACCTACCTGAACCGACACCTGAGCCTAAAGCTGATAATACACCTAAGGTGACTGACTCAACCGTCAAGGTCAAGAAAGTGAAATTTGTGTCTTCCTCCAGTGAAACACCTGCAGGAAAACAGAAAATTTCATGGGCTGACCAGGTCGAAGAGACAGACACTGTAGATGTACCAAAGGCAATAGACTCTAGTGAGACACCTAGATCTAAGGGACCAACCAAAAAGTCCATGGATAAGATGTCTTGCTTTAGATGTCATGAGAAAGGGCATGTTGCTTCTCACTGTCCAAATAGGAAAGCAGAACTTACCCCTAAGACAGTGAACCCAACACCTGTTAAGCCCTCACCAACCGTGGCAAGCAGCAGTAGTTCTCAGAGTACCGAGAAAACTGTGCAGGCCGCACCAAAACCTGTTGTGAAACAAACACCGGTTAAGGTTGGACCAAAAGAAGTGGTTAGGACAAATTCACCGAATCGTGTCTTTAATCAATCTAGGTCAGCACCTCAACAAGTCTATAGGAGCACCACACCTAGCAGGTCACACACTCCAGTTAGGTCACATACTCCTGTTAGACAATATGTTCCGGTAAAAGCTCAGGGATCACAGTCTGAAATGCAGTATAATAAGACTTATTCTAGAGCACCACAACAAATGCCTACTCAAAGGCAAAGAGTGAATCTAAATCACTCGGCACCACAACAGAATTCAGTTCAAAGGCCCAAGTCACCTGAAAGGCGAGATGGGTACTTGAAAGAGTTCACGTATGTGGACGAGAATGGTATTACCAAGTCAGTCATGGCTTGGGTTCCCCGTGATAACTAACCTATTTTCTTTCATGTGCAGGAGATAACTACCGGTCCAAACAACAAGTGGTTCGTCGACAGTGGTTGCTCCAGGCACATGACGGGGGAAAGAAGTCTTCTCACAGACTTCAAGGGGGGTAATAGGGGATTTGTATCATTCGCGGGCAACAAAGGAGGAAATATCACTGGAACAGGAGAAGTCACTAATGGGACGATTACATTGGATCAAGTTTATCACGTTGATAAATTGGTTCATAATCTCATTAGTGTATCTCAAATCTGTGATAAGAAGAACTCGGTGTTATTTACTGACACTGAGGCGTTAGTGCTAAAGCCGGGATTCAAGATACCTGAAGAGTGGATATTGATGCGGGCTCCAAGGAAGAATGACTTGTACATGCTCGATATGAACAAGCCAGATAATTCGATGGGTCCGATCTGCTTACTATCAAAAGCTTCAGAGACGGAATCGGTTTTGTGGCACAGACGAATGGCTCACTTGCACCTGAGGAAAATGAACTACATAACGAAGAATGGTTTGGTGCAAAGTGTGCCTCTGAAGAGCTTTCAGTTTGAAGATAAGTGTCTACCGTGCATGAAGGGCAAGCAACATAAAAAGACACACAAGTCCAAGAAGCTGAATTCCATAACCTCGACATTCGATTTGTTGCATATGGACCTTTTCGGCCCTATCAACAAAAGGAGTATAGGAGGTAGTTGGTTTTGCTTAGTTATCACTGACGATTACTCACGGTTTTCATGGGTTTTCTTTTTAGGTACGAAGGACGAGACGGCTACAAAGCTCATCGGGTTCTTAGACCAAGTGGAGAATTCCTACGGAACAAGGGTTAAAAATATACGTAGTGATAATGGGACTGAATTTAAAAACTCTGTAATTGGTGTATATTGCCTATCAAAGGGCATCGTGCATCAATTCAGTGCACCATATGAACCTCAACAGAATGGTGTGGCCGAACGTAAAAACAGAACATTGATTGAGGCTGCAAGGACTATGCTTTCGGATTCAAAGCTTCCTACCATGTTTTGGGGGGAGGCAGTGAATACCGCGTGCCATATTTTAAATAGAGTCCTGACAGTCAAATCATTGAACAAAACATGTTATGAAATTTTGAATAAACGGCCACCTAACTTAACTGGATTCGAACCGTTTGGAGTACCATGTACACTTTTAAGAACAAAACATCAACCGAAGTTTGGTGAAAAGGCTGACGAAGGATACTTCCTAGGTTATGTGCCAAACTCACCAAACAAACGGGTTTTTAACAAAAAGAGTGGTACTGTGGAGATTGTGTATAATATTGAAGTCACAAGTTATACACATGAACCCCAAACTGGTCCTGAATGGATATTTGACTATGATAAGTTATTTGAGTCATTTAACATTCCTTTGGATGATACTGCAGGTACAATCGAAAAAGACATGGCGACGTTGCACCTAAATGACGATGGCCATATTTTTCCAAGGACCACGTTCGAATCTACGTCCGAGCCTACTGCGACTGTAGATGGGTCTCCAGAAGTTGCTAATCCAGAAGAACCTAACACTGAGAATCAGACTCAAGCATCAAGTTCTGCCTCTGAGGAAAACATCCGTGAGGAAGAAAATATGGAAGCTGAGCCTGTTCCCCCTTTAGGTGAAATAGGATCCAACTTAGGAGATAATCTAAGGGTAGACGAAATAGAGACCTCTAGGATTAACAAGAACCATCCTATAGATAGCATCATAGGAAATCCTAACGAGGGTGTGAGGACTCGGAGTAGTGTAAATAACAACACGGTGTTGTTGTCGATGATAAACGACTCCGAGGCATATCATACATGTCTATATTCGTGTTTCATATCGCAAGTAGAGCCCAAAAATGTGCAAATGGCACTTAAGGACAACTCCTGGGTTGAAGCGATGCAGGAAGAACTTTCACAATTTAGGAAACTAGAAGTGTGGGAGTTAGTTCCGTTACCTCGAGGGGAGATAGCAATAGGAACCAAATGGGTTTTTAAGTGCAAGAGAGACGATCGGGGTATAGTCACGCGCAACAAGGCGAGATTAGTTGTAAAGGGTTTCAACCAAGAGGAGGGAATCGATTACAACGAAGTATTTGCACCAGTAACAAGGTTAGAAGCAATTAGGTTGTTTTTAGCTTTTGCCTCCTTCAAGGGATTTAAGGTATATCAGTTAGATGTTAAGAGTGCTTTCCTGTATGGGAAAGTGAAGGAGTTGGTGTATGTAGAACAGCCGCCCGGGTTTACAGATCCTAAATATCCTGATAGAGTATATCGATTAGATAAGGCTCTTTATGGATTACATCAGGCACCTAGGGCATGGTATGAGACTCTATCCAACCATCTTTTAGAAAATGGCTTTGAGAGGGGTAGGATAGATAGTACTCTATTTGTGAAAAGAAAGGGAGATCACTTTATCTTGGTACAAGTGTACGTCGATGATATCATTTTTGGATCATCAGACGAACAGATGTGCAAAGATTTCGAGAAGGTTATGAAGTCTAAGTTCGAGATGAGTGCTATGGGAGAGTTGAATTTCTTTTTAGGGTTACAAGTTGACCAAAAGCAGGAAGGGATGTTTATCCATCAAACTAAGTATGTATATGACATATTAGAACGGTTTGGGATGGAGGGAACTAAGTTGACTGCCCACTTCAGCACGCCGATTCAAGTGAATCACAATCTCGGGCCGGGTACTGAAAGTGATTCCGATGTGGATCCGACTTTATATCGGGCCATGATTGGGTCACTTATGTATTTAACTGCTTCAAGACCTGACATAATGTTTGCTGGGTGTATTTGTGCTAGGTTTCAAGCGAATCCGAAGGAGATGCATATGAAAGCTGTGAAGCGGATTCTACGATACCTCAAGTCGAAACCGAAGCTGGGACTTTGGTATCACGCGGAGGGAGATCTAGAGTGGAGGGCGTTCACGGATTCTGACTACGGAGGATGCAGCTTGACGCGCCAATCTACAACTGGAGGTTGTCAGTTCCTAGGAGGGAGATTGGTGTCCTGGCAATGCAAGAAACAAACATCGGTAGCCGTGTCAACGTGCGAGGCCGAGTATGTAGCTGCTGGTAGTTGCTGTTCACAGGTTCTGTGGATACAACAACAATTGCGGGATTACGGTTTGGCTTATACTCAAACTCCAATTAGGATAGACAATCAATCTACAATTGCGATAACAAATAATCCAGTTAAACACAGTAAAACAAAGCACATAGACATAAGACATCATTTTATTCGTGATTGTGCTGAAAAGAACTTAATCAAACTGGTAAAGGTAGCAACTGAAGATAATAATGCTGATTTATTTCCCAAAGCGTTTGATAAGTCACGATTTGAGTATTTAATTCAACTTAATGGAATGCGCAACCCAGAGTAAATTGACCTTAGTAGTATTTTATTTCCTTTTATAGTTGTTATATTTCTTTCTTTTTACAGTAGTCTGCTAATTTAGGAAAGTTTCTAATTTAGGAAAGTTTCTATTTTTAGTAAGTTTCTATTTTTAGTAAGTTAGTAGATTAGCTTAGTTTAATGCGTTTTGCTATGAAAAACAAAAGGAAAAAAAAAGAGAAAATTACAAAAATACAAAAAAAGAGAATATCAGAAAAGGAGTTAAGTCTTAGATACATAGGTTCAAAGTGACGAAAATAAGCACCGTCGTTACAGACTCTAAGTATTTAGGCTTTCACACATAATGCAACTAAACTCTAAGTGTTATACTTTATTTAGTTTGATGTGTTGGTAGGCATAATACATATAGGGAATCTCAAGGCTAATAAAATATTCTAGAAAAAGTCAAGCGTGTCACTAACCTAGATGTACGACCAATCGGTCTTAATTTTTATGTACAAGACATACAAACTTTAAGTCTAAATGAGGTGTGCAAACTTTCTGGGGATGTATGGCAACATCAAATACATCTGAAAATGGAAAGAATAGAAATATCATGAAAAACTGAGAGTCGAAAACATGCAACTCTGTTGTACGTAAGTACAGACCTGTTGTCTCTGTTTAGATTCGGGTTAGCAGACATGTCGCTTTGTTGTACGTCAGTACAGACCTGTCACCGCTATCTGCTAACTTTAAAAATAAACCTTAAGTCGAACTAAGACACTTTGTTGTATGAGAATACAGACCTGTGTCCGATGTTTGTCTTTTAAAGAAAGTTTGCAAATACCAACAAGTTAGAATTTTTGTCTGTGTGCCTTGATCATAAAAGTATGTCTATGTCTGAGTCACGTAAGATAATTTCCTGATAAATAAAAAGGCCAAGGGATATTCCGAAATGTAGAGTGTTTAACAGGGTAAAATACCAACAATCGGCTAAATGGGTATGTCACGACAAACAATCAAAGGAATCAAAAATTCCTAAGTGTGAAAGTTTAAGTACTGAAAGTTAGTATCGGACATCGCTATCTGATTGAACCTTTCCTAGACTATACTCATCAAAAATATATTGTTAAGTTTTTTAGCTTAGATTGTAAATTTTTTCTCAAGTTTAGATTAAATTTTTGGTCAAAATTTTATTTTACTTTATCTTTACCTTAGTTTATTTTATTTTAGTATAGTTTAGTTTTTACTTAGGTAAAAGGTCAAAAGTTACTGAGGGTGCATTCAAAGTTGGATAAAATATACAATGCGTGAAATATCTGAGCTTAGGGTAAAAGATTTGGCATAGTTTATCTGGTTACACTACACAGTAGAAAATAGTTGGAAAAAGTTGAAATTATTTCAAAATTTCCGAAATTTTTCTAAGTGTTTGTAGCTTCGAATCTAAGACAGACTCGAATTTGAAGTTCTCGAATCTGTCAGTAGACTCGAATCTACACATAGACTCGAAGGTAGTTAGTATATAAAGGTCCACAGTGAAGGCATTTACTTCTCACTGTTCTCGAATCTGATTTCTCGAATCTGTCACTGGCGATCTCGAATCTATTCTCGAGTCTATCGTATTTCTACTAAACGACATTTCGTCGATTCTAAAGCTTTTGTGGTCGATTCTACTTTCAAATCTAGGTATAAGCAACATGATTGTACAAGATTTTGGTGGTTTCATACACAAATTTGGGCTTAAACATCACATTTTGATGTTTTATTGGTCAAAATAGGGTTATTCATAAATAACTAAGTTAGGACCTATAAAATATCAAATTAAAGGCATAAATCAGTGATTAGAACTTAGTTGAACTAAAGTATGTGATTTACCTAGTTCAAAAAGGTTAAAATCTTGGATTTTTGTTGAAAACACAACTGTCGGCCTCTCGAATCTGCTCTTGGGCATTCGAATCTGATCATGGGTTTCTCGAATCTATCAATAGATTCGAGATGACCATGATATTCGAATCTGTCCAACAGACTCGAATAGGGTCTATTCGAATCTGTCCATTGCATTCGAATATGGGCACTTTGAATCTGTTACTCTCGAATCTGTACTTTATTTACTTTGTTGAATTTAAATTTTATTAAACTTGTGGAAATTTAATTGTGTTGGATTTGGTACTTAATCGAGTACAAAATAAAACAAATTTGAATTTAAACAAGTTTATTGATTTTTAATAAGTCTAACAATTTTATGTATTGTGCAGATATGGCGCTTCGTGCTTTTGTTCCTAAGCACAATATGGTACTGAATCCTGCTCATAACATCCCTGAGGCGCAGGGATTTTGAGAAGTTTTAGATTTTCTAGCGGAGTCTAGGATCAGTTATGTGTTGTATGAAAATATTCCGATTGTGATTTCATATGTACGTCAATTTTACGATCACTTACAGGTGGACTGCACTGTCACCCCGACAGTGTTAAGAACCAGAATTGCCGGACAACCTTTGGTTTTCTCTGCTGATATTTTGCGTCAAGTACTGCAGCTGGGTTCCCAAGAACAAGAGGACGGGCCTATAGACTTTTCTTTAAGTATTAGGCAAGCAGCATTTTTGAGAATGGGATACAGCTTGGACGTTACAAAATCTTCGTATATGAAAAGCGGGTTGATAGGACAATGGCGTTTCTTAGTCCACGTATTCATGGTGTGTTTTGCGCCTAAGAAGGCTGGTTTTGATTACATCGTATCTAAGATTCAATCAGCGATGATAGCAATGGTATACAATAAGAAGTTTAGTTTCTCGCAGCTGTTTTTCTCGGAATTTATCCATCAAATCACGGCTCCTGAGAGAGAAAGGTTCCTTTTGTATCCGAGGTTCGTGATGATGTTGATAAGGCACTTCTTGCCTGAGTTGCCACAATCAGACGATGCATTGAGCGTTAATGTTATGGAGAAGCGCATTTACTCTGACTGTTCCTCACACCGAGGAAGGTTAGCAGTTCCGGTGGCACGTCCACTATTTGGTGCAATTCTGGATAGGGAATTTCAAGCCCCAGATATTGCCAACTGGGCAGGTGAAGTAGAAGTTCAGCCTCAACAGCAACAGCAACAGCAACAGCAACCGCATCAACAACAACAACAACGACGTGAACAGCCTCGTGTTCGTCCCCGTGATCCAAGGCGAAGACAAAGAGATACTGCAAGTCAGACTCAGGCGTCTAGGCCTTCTACGAGTCAGCAACCAGAAATGCAGGAAGCCGGGCCGTCAACTGTCCCAAATGAAGCTGATCAATTGTGCCAAACGCTAAATGAAATTTGGGAGGCGGGTCCACACGCAAATGAAGATATAGCTGCTGCATTAGTGGGAGAATTACTTGAGCCTCCAGAAGGAGAAGAAGATGTGCTGAGGGATGTTGAGAATTATGAGCCAGAGCAGGCTGATAACGTTTTGTCATCTTCAGCAACTGAGTCAGAAGAGATGGAGGAGATTGAAGTTGAAGCTCCAGAATCAGTGTCGACAGATCCTCATATTCAAATTGGAACCTATGGTTCACGATTAATTATTAATGAAGGTGCTTCGAGGAGGCGAGAGGCCAGAGAATTGGAGGAGTCAGATTTTGAAGAAGATGAGTCTCCTCAGTTGGTAATAAGGCAACGGGCCAAACGGCACAGGTTTATGCAGGGGACTTCATCACAGTCCGATGCACAACCTCCGCCTCAAACCCAGACCCAACCTCAAGTTACCGCTCCACCATCACCGCCACCTCAACAACATGAACCCTACATTCCCCAACCATTCAATCCTGCTCCCATTCAGTCCATTCCTTCTACATCCGAAGCCTATACCGACAATCAACAAATCATGCAACTCAAGAGCCGTGTCGACTTTCAGAACATTCAGATCATATCTCTCACAAAAGCAGTCGGTGAACTCCAAGAGCATAACTCTAATCTTGATAAGGAGAATGCCGAACTGAGAACGATTGTTGAAAGTGTTAGAGAAGAAAACACGGAAATTAAATCATTTGTTGCTGATCAATCATCTGAAATCCGAGCAATGCGGTCCCTCCTAGAGCAACTTATGAAAAATCTACAAACTCAGGGGGAGACTAGTTGTAAAGATCAGGAAGTACAGCGAGAAGATGATGATGATGAAGGCAATGATCCCAGTGCAAATAAAGAGATTGAGTCTGTAGATTTTCCTGCAGCTCAAGTCACTCAAATTCAGGGGGAGCCTAGTCAAGGCGAAGGACACAGGGGTGAAGCTAGCTCATCTAAGGAGCCTACAGACTTTGAGATCAGTGAGATGATTGAAGCGCTCATGGATCTTGATGATGATCCACTGGATGTAGGCTTTGATAACGAAGATGAAGAGCTTGAAGAAGGGGAGTTTGCGCCAGAGGAGATAGTCGACTGGCGATCAGATGATGAAGTACTTGCTGATGAGGATGATGAAGCTGACGAGATAATAGTGCAGCAGAATCCTATCACTGATACTTATATGATTGATGGACATAACATTGTCGATGCAGATATAGTGAATGTTGCTTTAAATCCTCAGCCATCGACAGAGGAACCTGCAAGAGAGCTAACAAATGAAGAAAAACGAAAGCTATGGTTCAGGGATGAAGAGAAGGAAGCAGCAATTAAAAGGACAATGAGAGTGACAGGTACGGGGAAGCTGTCTGAGCGAATCTTAAGCTGGTTCTTTGACAGAGAACTGCAGCTATTTATAATAAAGAGAAAAGACGGGCTTCAGTACATGAGGCGAACCTTAAAAGCGTTCAACTCCCTGCCAAAGATCGAAATTGCAGATCTAGCATGGAAAGATCTGATAAACATTGGCAATGATCCCTATGCGGACGTTATCGCAAGAATCATAAGAAAGGAGGGAAGATCGAGGAAATTTGAGCGTCTGAGTCCAAGAGTTGGGAAAAGAGTAGAGGATCCATCACGTATCGACCCTCTAACTGGTCGTCCTTGGATGAGGATTCATTATAAGCCAGCCAGATGTCTTAGGAAGGTACCTCTTAAGCCAATGCCACAAAACATTCTGAAGAATCTGAAGTGGTGGTATGCTGACACGGAAACTGGGGAAGCGGTTATGGAAGACTTAGAAGAAAAAGTTATTCTTAGAGTCTATGACCCGCTTCACCTGGTGAACCTATCTAAAGAAGATCTGCAAATCTTGTATAACTGTAAGATTTCCAGTGACGCACATATGGATGCTGAAGCGAGTAAGTATGAAAATGTAGTCAACGTATGTGTTGAAAAAGGTCTGTATGCTGGTAGTATTTTGAATCAATAATAAACCATGTTCTTAAATCAAATGTGTGAATTATTAGAAGCTATCGTCAAGGGGGAGTCTGTTGGTACATCCCGTGTGACGATAGCAGTCTAAGTTGTCTTACATTGTGATTTTGCATATGTTTGGTATATATATATTATATATGATTGATGTTTATCAGTGTTTGTATGTTTGAACTTGATGTAACGTATTACAAGAAGTTCAAACATAAAACTCAAAGGTAAAATCAATCATAAGGTAATATTATAAGTTTCATCACTTAAGTGTTTAAGTGTAAAAGGCTAGATTCGAATTTCTTAAGGGGATACATTCGAATCTGAGATAGATTCGAATGAGTCCATAGATTCGAATATAGGTTAGATTCGAATCTGTCAGATGGACAGATTCGAATGGGCCTTAGGCCAGATTCGAGGTTGGCCCACAACAAACTCGAATCAGGGTCTATAATTAGGGATAGACTCGAATGATTAGCAGACCTTTGGCAGAATTCGTGAGGAATTAAGCAATAGGCGATCTCGAGTTTATCAGCTAGGTGAGTCCCGTTTCGGAGAGAATTAGTACGTAGGATCGTTCGTGTGTCGTTCGTTCAGCGTCTAATAGTCTCCGTGTTTCCGTTGGTTGAGAGTTGTCCGTCTAACCGTCAACGAGGATTCCGCACTCGTTAACGGATCCGCGTCTAGATAGATCTTGCATTGGTAGACCTTACATAAACTTATTTGGTTGAACAGATGCTTTAAGTTTGCCAATGAACATGTTCCTGATCACTAGATTCACTATTTTGGATAATGAAAAAACTGTAATTAAGCAAAATAAATCTAGACCCCAAATGACATAATGATTCTAGTTTTCTAAATTTTTGGTTTCTGCTTTGATACATATGGTTTTAGATCATCACACCCCAAGTCAATTGATGTCTATTTACTCATTTATTAAATTAAATAGATGTTTCTTTTTTGTCTTGCTATTTGAGTTGATGTTAAAAGATGCTGTCATTTTAGAGCCTAAGTTGCAGCTCACCTGGTTTTGATATTGCTTAAAGTTGTTCCTTAGTCTAGAGAGTTTAAGATTTAATTTTAAATGAGTATGAAAATAAATCAAAAATATGTGACAGAAGAAGTAAATGATGACAAGAATAATAACAAACCATTAATGGTCATAATACTAGTTTTCATAAGGTTTAAAGCCTCTACGAAATCATGAACTATGCAATGTGTAAAACCAATTCACAGCTTCAGTAGTATATTCATATAAACACACATTTAATGCATATATATTGTAGCCTCCAAAGCTATAAACTAATCATATTAGTCGTCATTCACGAGGAGGCTATGCAGTCGCTCTGATGATGGTTTTGATCTCGGTAGGATGAGGAGGCTAATGCAGTCACTAGGAAACCCTCAATCTATGTATAAGGTTTGTGTTTTATTTAAACATTGACAAGTGATCACTTAAACTTAGTTGGTTCAATAGATGCTTTAATTTTGCCGATGAACATGTTCCTGATCACTGGATTCACTATTTTGGATAATGGAACAACTCTAATTAAGCAAAATAAATCCAGACCCTAAATGACATTCTGATTCTAGTTTTCTAAATTTTTGGTTCATAGAACTCATAGAAATCTGGCATTCCAATGAATTCAAGGTTACAACCTTTTATTTTCTAATTATATATGTTCGTCATTATTTTATTTTCAATATTTTACTTAACCTCGTTGTGTTGGAAGGTTATGTCGGAAGCCGAGAAAGTAGCAAGATCAAAGTCTATTTACCCGCATAAGATGGGTCGATCAGGTTATGCAGGACTGAGCGAAAAATTAGTAAGTCAATTGATTAACATTTTGTTAACCAATCAATTTTTTTAAAAGTATGTGAATGCTTTAAATATGTACTTTCGTAATTAGAACTTTAAAAATGTCATTTATTTTTAATTATCAGATAAAGAATAAAGAACTTGGTGAAGATGAATCTCCGTCACGGTCTTTCATGTGGAGGAAAGCACGTAAAGATGACAAAGGAGAATACGAAAGCGGTGATCTTAAGGAAGTGGCACAAAAATTAGTAAGTATCATGAAACTTATAGTATGTCTTTCTAGTCGGTTATTAAGTTTTTATTGTCATATTGTCCAATAACTCTTCATTTCTGCTTTATTATTCATTATTATAATATATGTGTTGATCAATTTGTTCTCGTATGTACTTTGAATGTTTTTTTCTTCTTACACAACCATAGTTATTTTATAAAGTAGTGATAATAGCCAAAATTTTGATTAGTACACATGCTTGATAATTATAAACAGATCAAAAACGAAAAGCTGATTGAAGAAGGATCGTTCAACCTTGATCAAGTCACAGATGCTCTCACACTTGTCTTAGGCAAAGACCATAGTGGATTTATGAAAGGTGTTGGCACGGGAGTCACTGCAACCAAATATTGGAATGTTCCTCGAACCAAAAGTTCAACAAAGGAACGTATTACTCAGCTTGAGCTTGAACTAGATAATCAGATACGTGCAAATAAGAAAAAGGATGAAGAATATGAGCAATTGTCAACGACAGGTCATGGATTAATGAAACATCTTGCTTCTCAAGGATTGACAATGCTAAACTTCTCAACTACATCAAATCACACGCCTCAATCATTAGTAAGTAACTTTGACGGTTAACTAATGCATTACTCTTATTAACATTCCAGGCAATATTTATATGTTTTTAGCAGTTACATGTAATTATTATTAACCCTTAGTTTTTAGCTAAATTTAATTTTTTCTACTCTTTTTTTTATTTACTATTTTCTTAAGATTTCTATTACAATCTTCATTTAGGAATCAATACCAAATAGCCAACGATCTTCACATACAGTAGTAGCCCCAGAAGTTGCGACTTCAAATGTGGCGAAGCCATTTGGATCTTTGAGTAAACGAGTAGAAAGTGTGGTATGTTATTAAAATATTTTTGCATTTTTTTATTTTTCTCTAAAATCTTCAATTACACTATCTCAGGCAACTAAGAAAGATAGGTTAAAATCTATTGAACCTACGCCCGAGTCTCCAAATGTTGCGACTTCAAATATGGTGAATCCATCTCATAGTTGCTCACAAAGTGTATCGCATGTTGAAGTTCCAGATCCTCAACTTCCAACAGTATGTATTTAATTTGACATTTAATATATGATTATTATAACTTTAATATTATAATATTAATATTGCCATGTACATTTGCAGACAAAAAGTTGCAAACTGTCGTATCCAGATCTGAGAAGCATCGTTGCATCCGGTACAGTGTACTTCTCTTCAGAAAGACAAACAATACATGGAGTTCCACTCAAAGCAAATTGTGTAGGAGTTTCGTTGGACGAATTGATAAAACCAGCCGCCTTTTTACCAATACCAGCTGGCGTGATGAAAACAGTCGAAAATGCGCTAGGTAGTTTCGTGGATTGGCCAAAGGAGCTTGTAACATTTAATGTATCTTTGTTCCTTAAGTAATTTAGTTTTCATTAAACGAGTTGTTTTTTATGAAAAGTTTTACTAATAACATTATTCATACTTGTTTTGATGTTTAGCTAGTTTTGTTGTTACAGGAACCACTAACTACAGCTCAAGAGAAATTAATGCAAAAGTCGAAGAAAAGGAAAAAACAATACACAACGGTAGAGGGATTAAAAAAGCAAACAAGAAGCAATGCTCTTAAGGGTAAAATATATAAGTTTGGTTTTTCGGTAACTATGAATTTTGCATTTTTTGGAGCAGTGTATGGATTTTATATTAGTATTAACAACATTTCTATGTATTTTGCATCTTTTTTGAATAGTGTATGGATTTTACATTCCTATTAACAACATTTCCCTGTTTATTACATTTTATCGTGTATTTACATTTTTTATATATTTTTTATATTTAATAGTAGCTTAATTAGTATTTTTTATTTAATTACTCATGGCTAGCATTAACAATTAGTCATGAAAAAAAGAAAAAAATTGTCACCATAACTACTTTAAGGTCAAGGTTTATTTTATTTAGTGTAACAAAAAATAATCAATAGTCATAATTTAAAAAAAAACATGTGATTATAAGTATTTTATTGTCACAGTTGAATATTTTATTGTGTCTCAAACTATACATACATTAACCATGATAAAAGATTAAAAATGTAACTATAAGTATCTTATAGTCACAATTTATTTTGTTTTGTGTGGTTAAAGATTATCATTTGTCACAGTTAAAAAAATACTTGTTAATATGAGTATTTTGTGGTCATGGTTAATTGTGTTATGTGTGTCAAAAACTCAACATTAATCATGATAAAAGAAAAAATATCGTGACTACAAGTAGTTTATGGTCACATCTTATTTTATTATCAGTTGCTTAATGTTATTAATTGTCATAATACAAGCAACAAAATGTGGCTATAACTATTTTATGGTCATGATTTAGTTTGTTTTGTGTGGATAAAGGTTATTAATTGTCACAATTTAAGAAAAAACTCATCACTATTAGTATTTTGTGGTCATGGTTAAATGTCTTACATGTGTCAAAAAGTAAACATTAATTATGATGTTAGAAAACAACCGTGACTACAAGAAGTTTATGATTTTATAATATGTGACTAAAAGTAATTCATTGTCATAATAAAATAGGCAAAGTGTAGCTATAATTTTTTTATGGTCACAATTTAGTTTCTTTTGTATGGTTAAAGTTATCAATTGTCACAGTTTAAAAAACAACGTGTCAGTATAAGTATCTTATGGTCATGTTTAAATGTCTTATATGTGTCAAAAACCAAATATTAATCACGATAAAAGAAAACAAATCGTGACGACAAGTAGTTTATGGTGACGTCTTATTTTAATATATGTGGCTAAAAGTAATTAATTGTAATAATTAAAAGAAAAGAATGTGACTATATGTATTTTATGATGACACTTAATTTTATTTTGTATGACTAAACGGGATTAACGATCACGTTTATGAAACAACATGACACTATAAATATTTTTACGGTCACTATTATAAATGTTATGTGTGTCTAAAAGTAAAAAACAATCACGATAAAAGAAAACACATATGGCTGTAACTAACTTATTGTCACGGTTTAATTTTTTACACGTGTCTAAAAGGAACAATAGTGATTTTAAAAGATATATTATGCGACAATAAGTATATAATAGTCACAGATTGTATAGTTGTATGTGTCTAAAAGTTACCAATTGTCACGATTAGGATGAAATAAGTAACTAAAAATGGTCTATGGTCACGGTTTTGTTTATTCTATGTGTCTCAAAGTAAGCAATTGTCATGAATCAACGAATTATTCTATGACTAAAATAATAGTATGGTCACGGTGTAATTTTTTTGTGTGTGTCAAAATGTACCAATTGTCACGTTTTAATACTTTATGTATGTCCAGTTGCAACCAATCGTCACATTTTAATTAATTATGTGTGTCTAAGTATACCCGACGGTCACAGTTTAATTGTTTATGCATGTCTAAATGTACCAATGGTCACACCACTTAATAGTTTGTGCGCGTTAAAATATTACCAATTGTCACGGTTTCATTCATGTGGAGTGGCTAAAGGTCTCAAATAGTTACGGTTTAGCTGATTATGTGTGTATAAATTTATCCAATGGTCACGATTAAATATTTGTGCGTCTTTAAATATACCAGGTGGCCATGGTTTATTTGTTTATGCGTGTCTGTAAGAATGTTAACGTCACTGATTAATTATTTATGTGTGTCTGACTGTATCCAACTGTCATGGTGTTAAAAGAAATTGTGACTAAAAGTATTTTATGGTCACGGTTACTAAAAAACATAGACCACAACTATATAGAAATTGTTACCATATAGCCACGGTTTTAAGCTATGGCCACGATTTTACATGTAATTTAGTCACGAATATTAAATGTAGCCATAAGGTACCAAAAGTGATGCGACCTTAGGTCACGATTTGAATGAAAAATAAAACTGTGGCCAAAGGTCTATGGCCACGGTTTTTTAACGTGACGAATGACATATTTTGTACTAGTGATTTGTTGCCCGAGAGTCATAACTCGCGAGTAGCAGGTTACAACGCTTGGAAAAATTTCTGTTATGTTTAACCCACAAACAACTTATGCTTTTAACTTTTTAGATCAAAAAGGCGTTTTTGATAAAACCCTTCAGTTTCTTAATGACGAAGTTAAACCCATTTTCAGTCTCTAAAATCCCATCTCAGAGTTGATTAAGTGCAAACTTTCAAAGGAGAAATGTATATAAATGTGTAAAAACATAATTTATACTCACTTTTGTGCACGAAAATGCTTTAAAACACTTATCAGAGAAGGATGATGAAACAGTGAGATTATGGAGATGGGTTTCTTTGAATCGTTCCAGAGGATGAAGAAGATGAGAAAGGAAACACAGAAGGGTTTGGGCGGTTTATATACACATTTGAAATTCGGTTCCCCCCAAACCGGATTGGGGAACCCAACCCATTTCCCATACATGTCGATAAAAAAAACTTAAAGACAAAAAAAAGAGTAAAAAATAAACAAAACCAAAAATACGTAATATATATTGTGTTTTATATTTTAAGTAAAACAAAATAAAATTAAAATAAAAGAATATAAAAATAAAATAAAATCTTTTTGGGTTTTTGATATATAAAGAAAATAGTAAACTTAAATATTAAACACAATTAAATGAAAAACAAAAAATAAAATCTTTTTAGATTTTATTATTAATAAAATTAACAAACTTAAATATCAAACACACCAATAATTAAATTACTTTCTCCTCCTCCGAGTGTGCATAAAAAAATAAAAACACTCGGAGACTTACCTGGTTGCTTCCCGTTTAAGCATGAAACAGAAAAAAATTAACACAGAGACTGGAATTAAATTAAATAAACACGAAATATAAGTTAGTAGAAAATGTAACATTGGCGAAAAGAAAATCTGTCTTGTTAGAAGGCAGATAAACTTTGCAAAAATGTTGCATTTTAAATTTTGTTATGTTAACAAATTCAGCATACCTAACTTGTTCACCAGAAAATTAAAGCGCTTTTCATCCAAAGGTTGTGAACAAGTCAGCTATCTGATTTTCGGTATTTACAAAATGTAATTCTACGGTACCTTCTTCAACATGATCTTTTATAAAATGGTACCGAATATCAATGTATTTAGCACGAGAGTGTTGTACAGGGTTACCAGTAATGGCTATTGTGCTCATGGAGTCGCAATACATTGGAATCCGACTTAGGCTGAAGCCATAATCTCGGAGTTGAGTGCGCATGCAAAGCAGTTGTGAGCAGCAGCTTGCAGCAGCAACGTATTCTGCTTCAGTGGTGGATAGAGAAACACTGTATTGTTTCTTCGATGCCCAACTTACCAGTTTGTCTCCGAGGAACTAGATGTGACCTGATGTACTCTTTCTGTCTTGTTTGCAACCTGCATGATCTGCATCTGAGTAGGAAATTAGTTTGAAACTGGTTCCTTTCGAATACCAGAGACCAAGGTCAGGCGTGCCTTTTAAATACCGAAAGATTCGTTTCCCGGCAGCCAAATGTGACTCTTTAGGATCAACTTAAAATTGAGCACATAAACATGTAGCAAACAAGATATCCGGTCTACTGGCCGTTAAGTACAGTAAGGAACCAATCATTCATCGATAAGTCGTGATGTCAGTGGATTTACCCAGTGGATCAGCATCAAAATTTGAGGAAATCGACATGGGAGTTTTCATTGACGTACAATTTTCCATCTTAAATCTCTTTAGGAGATCATGGATGTACTTTGACTGGTTTATGAGAATCCCATCAGGAAGTTGTTTGACTTGTGATCCGAGGGAAAAATTCATTTCCCCTATCATACTCATCTCGAACCTCGATTCCATTAATTTTGAAAATTATTCACATAGTGAAGGTTTTGTAGAACCGAATATAATGTCATCTACGTAAATTTGAACGAGTAAGATTTCTTTACCTTTATGTCGTATGAACAAGGTTGTATCGACCGTACCTTTGGAGAAATTTGAAATCAAGTAGGAATTAAGCTGACGTACGGTGCTTGTTTCAAACCATATAGGGCTTTGTCGAGAGCATAGAGATATGATGGTCTAGACTCATCGACAAAACCTTCAGGTTGAGATACATACACCTCCTCTTTCAGAATTCTATTGAGAAGCGGCGTCTTCACATCCATCTAATAGACTGTGAAGTCTTTGTGTGTCGCGTACGCAAGGAAGATGCGAATTGCTTCGAGTCTGGCCCCTAGAGCGAACATTTCATCGTAGTCGATTCCTTCTTGTTATCGATAACCTTTAGCCACGAGTCTGGCTTTGTTGCGGATGACAATCCCGTTCTCGTCTCGTTTATTCTTGAAAATCCATTTGGTGCCCATAATTGACCGATCCTTTGGTCGCGGGACTAACCTCTAGACGCGTAGACGTTCGAATTGATGCAATTCGTCATGCATGGTGTTCACCCAGTATGGATCTCGTAAAGCCTCGGTGATTGTTGTAGGTTCGATCTTGCTCAGGAATGCAGTGAACATGCATTCTGCGTTGGTTGCTCTTCTGGTCCAAACCGGAGCGGACTTATCCCCAATGATTTAAGATTAGGGGTGGGATAAGGTCCATTTATGAAGAAGAGGTACGAGATCGTTTGCAGATTGGGGTGAATCAGAAGGGGTTGAGTCGGTTTGAGGAGCATCAACCGGTGTAGAAGGTTCTGGAATGATGTCTGAGTTCAGGTTAGGAACAGAAGTACCGGTTGGGGATTTAGGAGATTGAGGTGTGTGATCAGTGTATATGGACTCAGATGTATCTGAATTAGATGAGCTTTGACTGACTTTATTGATATCTGCATCAGATGTAGAAGATGAATTAGTATTAGACTTAGAATGAGGATATAATAATTCAAATAAAGAGTCTAGGTCTAGATCATCTTGTCCGGTTAGCGGAGCAGTGGTGGATGCAGATGACGTCTGAATTGGTTCAGACACTTGATGAGGAGCCGCTTCTGAACTGATATGTTCTGAAACTTTCTCAGACTCAGCTAAATCATCGAATGTGATATTCACACTCTCATTAACTGTCCTAGTGCGCTTGTTGAACACCCGGTAGGAGGCTGAGTTTTTGGAGTATCCGATGAATACTACTTCATCTCCTTTTACGTAGAACTTACTGAGATTATCTTTATCATTCAAGATAAAACACCTGCAACCAAAAACACGAAAGTTTTTGACATTAGGAGCACGTTTATTAATAATCTCATAGGGTGTCTTGCCAAACCGTTTGTTGATGATGGATCAATTTTGAGTGTAGCACGCAGTGTCCACAGCTTCAGCCTAAAACTGTAGCGGCAGCTTCGAATATGTAATCATTGAGCAAGATGCTTTAACCAGAGTTCGATTCCGTCGTTCTACAAGTCAGTTCTGTTAAAGAGTTCTGGCAGCGGAATACTGATGGGTTATACCAACAGAATCCAGGAATGTGGTTAACTCCTTGTTTTTGAACTCCGTTTCGTTATCCGTGCGGATGGCTTGGGCTTGAAGTTAGAGGTTTACTTGGGTCAGTCTTAGAAACGAGATGATTAACTCTGGCGTTTCATCCTGCGTGCATAGGAACTTCACCCATGTATATCGTGAGTAATCATCGACCATTACCAGTATATACTTCTTGGCATTGATGCTCTGATTGCGCATCGGACCACAGAAATCCATGTGGATAAGCTCCAGGGGTTGTGTAGTGTTGGGAACTGGCTTCAGTCTGTGTGAGGCTTTCTTGATCTTGCTCTTTTCACAGGTTGCACACAGTTGATCTTTGTCGAACTTCACCTCCGGTAGACCTCTTACTAGACTATTTGATGCGAGCTTGGGTATGTTTTTGAAAATCAGATGAGAGAATCTCTTGTGCCATAACCAAGACTAGTGAGATGAGGCTTTAGATAAGAGACAGATGGTCTTGTTGACTTTGACTTTTGATAGATCAATGGTGTATAGATTGGAATGTCGAGTGTCGGCAAGAATCTCCTTACCCGTTGGAGAGTGAATGCTGCATCTTGTGGCTTTGAAAGATACCTCAAGTCCTTTATCAAAAAGTTGGCCTATACTGAAGAGATTATGGACAAGACCTTGGACATAGGATACTTGAGTAATCTTTAGATTTTCCATTTCAAGATCCCCAAAGCCACGGATTTGAGCAACACCATTGTTGCCGAATTTCACCGAACCACCATTAAATGACGTGAAGTTGGACAGTAGATCTTTTCGACCAGTCATATGCCGCGAGCATCCAGAGTCTAGGATCCACACACTGTTTGCCTGAAAGCGAAGGACAAATCAGTGTGTGATGATTGGCGAGCAGGTTTCGAACTGGGAGTTCAAAAGCCATTGAAAATGAAGAGTGGGTCCTAATCCGAGGTGATTATAAACCAATATCTACAAGACAGTTAAATGACTTTTGGTACCCAAATTGTACGAAATTTTGGTCCAGATGGATTAGCGTTTATGGTTGGGTTCTTAATGTGAGAACATCCATCGATCTTAGAGGTATTACACTTAATGTCTTTGTTTACAGAGATGCAATTCTTAGGAACCCAGACAGACCTATATCTGATAAGTCTGTCAGATTCCCTTTTAACCTTTTGTTTAGGTTTGCGACGATGTTTATGTTTCAGCATAGGAGCGTGGTTTAACAATGTAGGCTTAGAAAAACTTTGTGGCGTTTTGGACAAATTAAACAACTATTTCAACGAATATTTCTTAACTTGAATAACATTCGAAACATTACAATCATTCAAAACAGTACTAGATTTTAAATCAACCACACGTTTGTCTTTTATAACATTGGAAATTAAAGACTTTGAAATAATAGAAACTGCTCCTTGACTCTTAACTTTATATGCTGTCACATACATGCTTTAAACTGTTGGTACATCCAGTGTGACGACAGCAGTCTAAGTGATCCTACATTGTGATTTTAGCAAGTGTGTGATATATATGTTTATATATGGTTGATATTTATTAGTGTTTGTATGTTTGAACTTGATGTAACGTATTACAAGAAGTTCAAACATAAAGTACAAAGATAAATTCAATCATAAGTAATAACGTAAGGTTCAACACTTAGTTGTTTATGTAAAAGGCTAGATTCGAATTATATATGGGTTGACATTCGAATCTGTGATAGATTCGAATGTAACCATAGATTCGAAAGAAGGCTAGATTCGAGACTGTCAATATGGACAGACTCGAATGGGCCTTGGGCCAGATTCGAGCTTGGCCCACAACAGACTCGAATCAGGGTCTATAATTAGGGATAGACTCGAATAATTAGAAGACTTTTTGCAGAATTCGTGAGGAATTAAGCAAGAGGTGATCTCGAGTTTATCAGCTAGGTGAGTGCCGTTTCGGAGAGAATTAGTACGTAGGATCGTTCGTGTGTCGTTCGTTCAGCGTCTAATAGTCTCCGTGTTCCGTTGGTTGAGAGTTGTCCGTCTAACCGTCAACGAGGATTCCGCACTCGTTCACGGCTCCGTGTCTTGATAGATCTTGCAGTCGTAGACCTTACAAGCGGTATCAGAGCCTACGGAGTGTTCTTGGTGTTCTTCGTGTTCATCAGATACATTCTAGGTTTCTTGACGCTAGTTGGACGGTTTTGCTCTCAAAAACGTGTTTCTGAGCTTAGCAAATTCATATTCGGGAAACACTTTGTGGTTTTTTTTACGTTTTTGATCGAAATCATTATTTTTCGTTTGAAAAATAGTGATTTAATCTGTAAAACGTCAAAAAATCAAAGTGTTAGCCGTTTTTCGAGTTTGCGGCGCTCGAATCTATAGGGGTAATTAGGGTTTCACTCTAGTCTCGAGTCTAACCTAAATACGCTCCTTTCGAGTCAATTTCGGAGAGTTTCGAGTCTACTTTGTTTCGAATCTGTTACTTCATTCGAATTGGATCTCGAGTCTGTGTTGTTTCGAGTTTATTTCGAGTCTGTTACTGTTTCGATTCTGTGCTTCGATTCTGCTGACATTCGAATCTGCTGAGCCTTCGATTCTAAGGACCTTCGAATCTAAGGAGTTGTTCGAATCTGACATAATTTCGAATCTAATTGACTTTTAAGACTTAATCGAATTTAATCTCAACAGATTTAATATTAATTAGTTTCGAATCTATCTAGATTCGAATAAGTTAGTCTAAATCAGTTTCGAATTAAATTAATTAAGTTCAAATTCAATTTGTTTCAGAAAAGATGTCAAATCTTCAGAAATTCCTTGAGATGGATCACGAAGTTGGGAAGGCAAATGCACCGCCAAAGCTGATGAAAGTTGAGGACTATTACTGGTGGAAGGACAGATTTACAGATTTTGTACGATTCAATGATATGCGCATGTGGGTGTGCATAGATGAAGGGTACATTCCGCCAGTATCTGAAGTTGAAGGCCGTCAAAAGGTCTTGTCATATCAGATGATGAAAGAGGATGACAAGAAACTATTTGAAGCTGAAAACAAAGCTTTCTCCATAATCCGTATGGCTTTACCTCAAGATATTTTACACACATTTCGGACTCAAAGGACGTCGAAGGAACTTTGGGAGTCTCTCCAGAAAAGGTGTGAAGGTAATCCTCGGGTGCGTAGAAAGCGTACAGAGCTGTTGACCCAACAGTTTGCGATTTTCAAGGCAATTAAGGATGAACAGTTGGATGATATTATCACAAGGTTCTATCATCTGATAACGGAACTTGAAAGTCATGGAATTGAGTATTCGGACACTGACAAGAACAACAAGCTTCTTGATGCCCTACCAGCCAAATGGGCTATGTACGTGGCAATGATTAAGCTGAATGAGGACAAATATTATGCTCAATCACTTGATGACATTGTGGGAACGTTGAGGGCATATCACTTCGAGATGATTAAGGCTGAGACTGATTACGAGCAAGTCCAGAATCCGGCTATGTATTTTGGAAAGACATCTAAATCATCAGTGACAGCTGAACCGAAGAGTGCTACAGCGTTTTTCACCGGAGAAACGTCATCGCCACCAGAGTCCGAAGACTCACTGAATCGCGCGTTCTTAGGGTTAGGAAGATCGGAAGAACCGCAACCTCAAGTCCATCAGGCACCGACAAGTCAGAGCTATTCGAAGATGCCGATGAGCGCAAAGTCCGCAGAAGAACATTTGAATCTGCTTGCTTCCTTTGTGGCAGCTTATGGAAATTGTGTTCAAGGGAAAATCAATGACCCAGCTCTATGGGATGAAGATTACGATCAGGTCGACCCTGATGACTTAGAGGAAATGGATCTTAAGTGGCAACTGGCCATGGTGACCCAGAGAGTAAAAAGATTCATCAAGCGAACTGGGAGGAATCTGCAAATGAACAACAAAGGGATAGGATTTGATAAGTCTAAGGTCAAATGCTACAACTGTCAGGGATTGGGACACTTCGCCAGGGAGTGTCAAAGACCGAAGGTAGAGTCATACCAAGGACAGAGTCAGCATCAAGGACAGTACCAAAATCAGTCCCAACAAAGATACCTTCCGAGTTCCTCATCTGGTCAAGCCAATCTAGCGGGTCTACTATCCAATGTCACCTCTGACAGACAGCTAGATGGTACCTATGAATGGAGTTCACATCCTGAGTCCAATGCTAGAGCTTTCATGGCTGAAGTTACGGAGAATGGTTGTGAAGAAGACGAGCAGACCACACGGGACAGCAGTCCGATGTGGGTAGAGAAGGCGAATGATCAGACCGTGCTGGAGTTTGCTGCTCAGATGGCCAACGTGGAATCTGATAACTCTAAGGTTAGTCTTTCTTATTCTCTATTTTCAGAATTATGTGCTTTGTGTGCTACTTCTAATGATAGGTTAAATCTAGTCTTAGAATCACACAAAACCATCTCTGCTCAAAATGAAAACTTAAAAATAGAAAACGCTAGCCTAAATGATATAAAGCAAGATTTAAAAGAAAAGCTTAAGGCTGATGCTCAAGACGTAATAGTTCTAAAAGACAAACTGAGTGAGCAGTGTGTTAGGATAGAGCTTATGTATGAGCACGTAGAGGCCTTGACCAAAAGTCTGAAGGACAAGGACATAGAGCTAGCCGAGACCAAGGTTAAGGTAGCAGAGGCAAATAGCAAGCTGGAAAAGTTTAGGAATTCGAGCCTAAACCTAGGAAAAGTCTTAGATGCCCAAAGACAGTCTAAGAAGCCTGTAGGTCTAGGTTTTCACGAAATTCCTCCACCATTCAATGCGAACTATGTGCCTCAGCCTCAGGAGAAAACTGACAAGTCAGTAGACTTAGAGGACCTACCTGAACCGACACCTGAGCCTACAGTTGATAATACACCTAAGGTGGTTGACTCAACCGTCAAGGTCAAGAAAGTGAAATTTGTGTCTTCCTCCAGTGAAACACCTGCAGGAAAACAGAAAATCTCATGGGCTGACCAGGTCGAAGAGACAGACACTGTAGATGTACCAAAGGAAGTAGACACTAGTGAGACACCTAGATCTAAGGGAACAACCAAAAAGTCCATGGATAAGATGTCTTGCTTTAGATGTCACGCGAAAGGGCATGTTGCTTCTCACTGTCCAATTAGGAAAGCAGATGTTACCCCTAAGACATTGAATCCAACACCTGTTAAGCCCTCACCAAGTGTGGCAAGCAGCAGTAGTTCTCAACCTACCGAGAAAACTGTGCAGGCCGCACCCAAACAAGTTGTGAAAAACACACCGGTTAAGGTTGGACCAAAGGAAATGATTAGGACAAATTCACCGAATCGTGTCAATAATCAATCTAGGTCAGCACCACAACAAGTCTATAGGAGCACCACACCTAGCAGGTCACACACTCCAGTTAGGTCTCATACTCCAGTTAGACAGTATGCACCGGTAAGAGCTCAAGGATCACAGTCAGAAATGGCATATAATAGGAATTATTCTAGAGCTCCACAACAAATGCCTACACCAAGGCAAAGAGTGAACTTAAATCACTCGGCACCACAACAGAATTCAGTTCAAAGGCCCAAGTCACCTGAAAGGCGAGATGGGTACTTGAAAGAGTTCACGTATGTGGACGAGAATGGTATTACCAAGTCAGTCATGGCTTGGGTTCCCCGTGATAACTAACCTATTTTCTTTCATGTGCAGGAGATAACTACCGGTCCAAACAACAAGTGGTTCGTCGACAGTGGTTGCTCCAGGCACATGACGGGGGAAAGAAGTCTTCTCACAGACTTCAAGGGGGGTAATAGGGGATTTGTATCATTCGCGGGTAACAAGGGTGGAAATATCACTGGAACTGGAGAAGTCACTAATGGGACGATTACTTTGGATCAAGTTTATCACGTTGATAAACTGGTTCATAATCTCATTAGTGTCTCTCAAATCTGTGATAAGAAGAACTCAGTGTTATTTACTGACACTGAGGCGTTAGTGCTAAAGCCTGGATTCAAGATATCTGAAGATTGGATATTGATGCGGGCGCCAAGGAAGAATGACTTGTACATGCTCGATATGAACAAGCCAGATACTTCGATGGGTCCGATCTGCTTACTATCAAAAGCTTCAGAGACGGAGTCCGTACTGTGGCACAGACGCATGGCTCACCTGCACCTGAGGAAGATGAATTACATAACGAAGCATGGACTGGTGCAGGGTGTGCCCATGAAAAGCTTTCAGTTCGAGGATAAATGTCTACCTTGCATGAAGGGCAAACAACACAAGAAGGCACACAAGTCCAAGAAGCAGAATTCCATAGCCTCAACATTCGATCTGTTGCACATGGACCTTTTCGGCCCAATCAACAAAAGGAGTATTGGAGGTAGTTGGTACTGCTTAGTTATCACCGACGATTACTCACGTTTTTCTTGGGTTTTCTTTTTAGGTACGAAGGACGAGACGGCTGCAAGGCTCATCGGGTTCTTGGACCAAGTGGAGAACTCATACGGAACTAGGGTTAAATGTATTCGTAGTGATAATGGAACTGAATTCAAAAACACTGTAATTGGTGTATATTGCCTATCAAAGGGCATAGTGCATCAATTCAGTGCACCATATGAACCTCAACAGAATGGGGTGGCCGAACGTAAAAATAGAACTTTGATTGAGGCTGCAAGGACTATGCTTTCGGATTCAAAGCTTCCTACCATGTTTTGGGGGGAGGCAGTGAATACCGCGTGCCACATTTTAAACCGAGTCCTTACAGTCAAATCATTGAACAAAACATGCTATGAAATTTTGAATAAACGGCCACCTAACTTAACTGGATTCGAACCGTTTGGAGTACCATGCACACTTTTAAGAACAAAACATCAACCGAAGTTTGGTGAAAAGGCTGACGAAGGATACTTCCTAGGTTATGTGCCAAACTCACCAAACAAACGGGTGTTTAACAAAACAACTGGTACTGTGGAGATTATGTATAACATTGAAGTCACAAGTTATACACATGAACCCCAAACTGGTCCGGAATGGATATTTGACTATGATAAGTTATTTGAGTCATTTAACATTCCTCTGGATGATAATGAAGGTACAATCGAAAAAGACATGGCGACGTTGCACCTAAATGACGATGGCCAAATCTTTCCGAGGACCACGTTCGAATCTACATCCGAGTCACTGCGACTGTAGATGGGTCTCCAGAAGTTGCTGATCAAGAGGCACCTACCACTGAGAATCAGACTCAAGCATCGAGTTCCAACTCTGAGGAAAATGTCCGTGAGGAGGAAAATGTAGAAGCTGAGCCTGTTCCCCCATTAGGTGAAATAGGATCCAACCTAGGAGATAATCTAAGAGTTGATGATATAGAGACCTCTAGGATTAACAAGAACCATCCAATAGAAAGCATCATAGGAAATCCTAACGAGGGTGTGAGGACTCGGAGTAGTGTAAATAACAACACTGTGTTGTTGTCGATGATAAACGACTCCGAGGCATATCACACATGTCTATATTCGTGTTTCATATCGCAAGTAGAGCCCCTAAAAATGTGGCAAATGGCACTTAAGGACAGCTCCGCTGGGTTGAAGCATTGCAGGAAGAACTTTCACAATTTAGAACTAGAATGGTGTGGAGTTAGTTCCGTTACCTGGAGGGGGGGGAGGGGGGGAAGTGGTGGTGCCAAATGGAGGAAGGACGCAGTGAGTTGATGTGACAATTGTTTTAAGTGCAAAGACGAATCGGGGTTAGTCCGCGCGAACAAGGCGAGATTAGTTGTAAAGGGTTCAACCAAGATGGAAGGAAGCGAGTTACAACGAAGTTTTTGGCACCAGTAGCAAGGCCTGGAAGCCCTAGGTTGTTTCTAGCGTTGCCTCCTTCAAAGGCTTAAGGTATATCAACTGGACGTAAAGAGTGCTTTCCTGTATGGGAATGAAGGTTGGTGTATGTAGAACAACCGCCCGGATTTACAGATCCTAATATCCTGATAGAAGTATATCGCTTATATAGGCTCTTTACGGATTACATCAGGCACCTAGGGCTGGTATGAGACTTTATCCAACCATCTTTTAGAAAACGGTTTTGAAAGGGGTAGGATAGATAGTACTCTATTTGAAGAGAAGGGTGACGACTTTATCTTGGTACAAGTGTACGTCGATGATATCATTTTTGGATCATCAGACGAACAGATGTGCAAAGATTTCGAAAAGGTTATGAAGTCTAAGTTCGAGATGAGTGCTATGGGGGAGTTGAATTTCTTTTTAGGGTTAACAGTTGACCAAAAGAAGGAAGGGATGTTTTATCCATCAAACTAAGTATGTCTATGACATATTAGAACGGTTTGGGATGGAGGGAACAAGTTGACTGCCCACTTCAGCACGCCGATTCAAGTGAATCACAATCTCGGGCCGGGTACTGAAAGTGATACCAATGTGGATCCGACTTTATATCGGGCCATGATTGGGTCACTTATGTATTTACTGCTTCAAGAACCTGACATAATGTTTGCTGGTGTATTTGTGCTAGGTTTCAAGCGAATCCGAAGGAGATGCATATGAAGCTGTGAAGCGATTCTACGATACCTCAAGTCGAAACCGAAGCTGGGACTTTGGTACAACGGAGGGAATCTAGAGTTGGAAGCGTTCACGGATTCTGACTACGGAGGATGCAGCTTGACGCGCCAAATCTACAACTGGAGGTTGTCAGTTCCTAGGGGGAGATTGGTATCCTGGCAATGCAAGAAACAAACATCGGTAGCCATTTCAACGTGCGAGGCCGAGTATGTTGCTGCTGGTAGTTGCTGCTCACAGGTTCTGTGGATACAAAACAATGCGGGATTACGGTTTGGCTTACACTCAAACTCTATTAGGATAGACAATCAATCTACAATTGCTATACTAAATCCGTTAAACACAGTAAACAAAGCACAAGACATAAGGCATCATTTTATTCGTGATTGTGCTGAAAAGAACTTAATCAAACTGGTAAAGGTGGCAACAGAAGATAATAATGCAGATTTATTTACCAAAGCGTTTGATAAGTCACGGTTTGAGTATTTAATTCAACTGAATGGAATGCGCAACCCAGAGTAATTTGACCTTAGTAGTAGTAACTTTACTTTATTTTATTATAGAGTAGTAGTTTTTTCTTTCTTTTCAGTAATCTGCTAATTTAGGAAGGTTTCTATTTTTAGTAAGTTTCTATTTTTAGTAAGTTAGTAGATTAGCTTAGTTTACTGCTTTTTGCTATGAAAAACAAAAGAAAAAAGAGAGAAAATTACAAAAATACAAAAAAAAAGAGAATATCAAAAACAAAAAGAGTTAGGTCTTAGATACATAGGTTCAAAGTGACGAAAATTAGCACCGTCGTTACAGACTCTAAGTATTTAGGCTTTCACACATAATGCAACTAAATCCTAAGTGTTATACTTTATTTAGTTTATGTGTTGTAGGCATAATACATAATAGGGAATCTCAAGGCTAATAAAAAATATCTAGAAAAAATTTCGAAGCGTGTCACTAACTTAGTATGTTACGACCGAATCGGTTCTTAATTTTATGTACAAGAACATACCAAAACATGAGTCTAAAGAGGTATGGCAAACTTTCTGGGGATTATGGCACATTCAAATACATCTCTGAATATATGGAAAGGAATAGAATATCATGTAAAACTGAGGAGTCGAAACATGCAAACTCTGTTGTTACGTAAAGTACAACCTGTTGTCTCTGTTTAGAATTCGGTTAGCCAGACATTGTTCGCTTTGTTGTACGTCCAGTACAGACCGTCACCGCCTATCTGCTAACTTAAAAATAAACCCTAAGTCGAACTAAGACACTTTGTTGTATGAGAATACAGACCTGTGTCCGATGTTTGTCTTTTAAAGAAAGTTTGCAAATACCAACAAGTTAGAATTTTTGTCTGTGTGCCTTGATCATAAAAGTATGTCTATGTCTGAGTCACGTAAGATAATTTCCTGATAAATAAAAAGGCCAAGGGATATTCCGAAATGTAGAATGTTTAACAGGGTAAAATACCAACAATCGGCTAAATGGGTATGTCACGACAAACAATCAAAGGAATTCAAAAAAATTCCTAAGTGTGAAAGTTTAAGTACTGAAAGTTAGTATCGGACATCGCTATCTGATTGAACCTTTCTTAGACTATACTCATCAAAAATATGTTGTTAAGTATTTAGCTTAGATTGTAAATTTTTTCTTAAGTCTAGATTAAATTTTTGGTCAAAATTTTATTTTACTTTATTTTATTTTATTTTATTTTTACCTTAGTTTATTTTATTTTATTTTAGTTTAGTTTAATTTTTACTTAGGTAAAAGGTCAAAAGTTACTGAGGGTGCATTCAAAGTTGAATAAAATAAACATTGCGTGAAATATCTGTTGCTTAGGGTAAAAGAGTTGGCATAGTTTATCTGGTTACACAATACCGTAGAAAAAAAAAGTTGGAAAAGTTGAACTTATTTCAAAATTTTCGAAATTTTTCTAAGTGTTGGAGGTTTCGAATCTAAGACAGACTCGAATAAGGAGTACTTCGAATCTGTCAGTAGATTCGAATCTATGCTTAGACTCGAGGGTTGGTGGTATAAATAGGTTAACAGTGAAGTCATTTAATACTTACTGTTGTCGAATCTATACTCTCGAATCTATATTGGCGATTTCGAATCTGTTCTCGAGTCTACCGTTTTTCTACTAAACGACATTTTGTCGACTTTGAAGACTTTGTGTTCGATTCTACAGACACTTCTAGGTATAATCAACCAGATTGTACAAGATTTGTGTAGTTTTATACACAATTTTAAGCTAAAACATCAAATTTTGAAGCTTTATAGGTCAAAATAGGGTTTTGCTAAATAAACTAAGTTAGGACCTATAAGATCTCAAATTAAAAGCATAAATCAGTGATTAGAACCTAGTTGAACTAATGTATGGGATTTACCAAGTTCAAAATGGTTAAAATCTTGGGTTTTAGTTGAAAACAAAAACGACGAGGCTTCGAGTCTGTTCTAGGACTCTCGAATCTGTTCATGGGTTTCTCGAATCTGTCATTAGATTCGAGATGACCATGATCCTCGAATCTGTCCATTAGACTCGAAAAGGGACTCTTCGAATCTGTCCATTACACTCGAATATGGACACTTCGAATCTGTTACTTTCGAATCTGTACTTTATTTACTTTGTTTAATTTAAATTTTATTAAACTTGTGGAAATTTAATTGTGTTAGATTTTGTATTTAATCAAGTACAAAATAAAACAAATTTTGAATTTAAACAAGTTTATTGATTTTTAATGAGTCTAACAGTTTTATTTATTGTGCAGATATGGCAGTTCGCGCTTTTGTCCCAAAGCATAATATGGTCCTAATGCAAATGAAGATGTGGCAACAGCATTAGTGGGTGAGCTGCTTAGTCCGCCTGGAGATGAAGATGATATATTTCGTGATGTTGACGAATACGAACCAGAAAGGGCAGATGACGCATTAATATCTTCAGAATCCGAATCAGATTCAGAGGAAGTTCCTGCAGCTGCAGTTCCTGAAGTTCAAATTGGAACTTATGGTTCGCGATTGATTGTCAATGAAGGTGGTTCGAGGAGGCGAGAGGCCAGGGAATCGGAGGAGTCAGATTTTGAAGAAGATGAGACTGCTCAGTTGGTGACAAGGCAACGGGCCAAACGTCACAGGTTTATGCAGGGGACTTCATCAGAGTCCGATGCACAACCTCAGCCTCAAACCCAAACCCAAACCCAACCCCAAGTTACAGCTCCACCATCACCGCCACCTCAGCAACATGAACCCTACATTCCCCAACCATTCAATCCTGCTCCCATTCAGTCCATCCCTTCTACATCAGCAGCCTATACCGACAATCAACGAATCATGCAACTCAAGAGTCGTGTCGACTTTCAGAACGTTCAAATCATAACTCTCACAAAAGCAGTCGGTGAACTCCAAGAGCATAACTCTAATCTTGATAAGGAGAATGCAGAACTGAGAAAGATTGTTGAAAGTGTTAGAGACGAAAACACGGAGATTAAATCGTTTGTTGCTGATCAATCGTCTGAAATCCGAGCAATGCGGTCCCTCCTAGAGCAACTTATGAAAAATCTACAAACTCAGGGGGAGACGAGTTGTAAAGATCAGGAAGTACAGCGAAAAGATGATGATAATGAAGGCAATGATCCCGGTGCGAATAAAGAGATTGAGTCTGTAGATTTTCCTACAGCTCAAGTTATACAAGTTCAGGGGGAGCCTAGTCAAGGCGAAGGAGAAAGGGGTGAGGCTAGTTCATCTAAACAGCCTACAGACTTTGAGATCAGCGAGATGATTGAAGCGCTCATGGATCTTGAAGATGATCCACTGGATGTAGGCTTTGATAATGAAGATGAAGAGCTGGAAGAAGGGGAGTTTGTGCCAGGGGAGATTGTAGACTGGCAGTCGGATGATGAAGTACTTGCTGATGAGGATGATGAAGCTGACGAGATAGTTGTGCAGCAGAATCCTATCACTGATACTTACATGATTGATGGAAATAAAATTGTCGATGCTGATATAGTTAATGTCGCATTGAATCCTCAGCCATCGACAGAAGAACCTGCAAGAGAGCTAACTAATGAAGAAAAACGAAAGCTATGGTTCAGGGCTGAAGAGAAAGAAGCAGCAATTAAAAAGACAATGAGAGTTCGAGGTACTGGGAAGCTGTCGGAGCGAATTCTAAGCTGGTTCTTTGACAGAGATCTGCAGCTATTTATAATAAAGAGAAAAGACGGGCTTCAGTACATGAGGCGAACTCTAAAAGCGTTCAACTCCCTGCCAAAAATCGAAATCACTGCGCTAGCTTGGAAAGATCTTATAAACATTGGCAATGATCCCTACGCGAGCGTAATCGAAAGAATTATAAGAAAGGAAGGGAGATCAAGGAAGTTCGAACGTTTGAATCCAAGGGTCGGGAGAAGAGTTGAGGATCCGTCACGTATTGATCCTCTAACTGGACGACCTTGGATGAGGATTCACTACAAGCCGGCTAGATGTCTTAGAAGGGTTCCTCTCAAGCCAATGCCACAAAATATTCTGAAGAATCTGAAGTGGTGGTATGCTGACACGGAAACTGGGGAAGCGGTTATGGAAGACTTAGAAGAAAATGTTATTCTTAGAGTCTATGACCCGCTTCACCTGGTAAACCTATCTAAAGAAGATCTGCAGATGTTGTATAATTGTAAGATTTCCAGTGACGCACATATGGATACTGAGGCTAGTAAGTATGAAAATGTGGTCAAGGTATGCGTCGAAAAAGGTCTGTATGCTGGTAGTGTTTTGAATCAATAAATAAACCAAGTTCTTAAATCAAATGTGTGTGAATTATTAGAAGCTATCGTCAAGGGGGAGTCTGTTGGTACATCCTGTGTGACGACAGCAGTCTAAGTGATCCTACATTGTGATTTTAGCAAGTGTGTGATATATATGTTTATTTATGGTTGATATTTATTAGTGTTTGTATGTTTGAACTTGATGTAACGTATTAGAAGAAGTTCAAACATAAAGTACAAAGATAAATTCAGTTATAAGTAATAACGTAAGGATCAACACTTAGTTGTTTATGTAAAAGGCTAGATTCGAATTATATATGGGTTGACATTCGAATCTGTGATAGATTCGAATGTAACCATAGATTCGAAAATAGGCTAGATTCGAGACTGTCAGATGGACAGATTCGAATGGGCCTTGGGCCAGATTCGAGGTTGGCCCACAACAGACACGAATCAGGGTCTATAATTAGGGATAGACTCGAATGATTAAGGGACTTTTTGCAGAATTCGTGAGGAATTAAGCAAGAGGCGATCTCGAGTTTATCAGCTAGGTGAGTGCCGTTTCGGAGAGAATTAGTACGTAGGATCGTTCGTGTGTCGTTCGTTCAGCGTCTAATAGTCTCCGTGTTCCGTTGGTTGAGAGTTGTCCGTCTAACCGTCAACGAGGATTCCGCACTCGTTGACGGATCCGCGTCTAGATAGATCTTGCATTGGTAGACCTTACACCGTTGACCAACCCTGATCAATGTATTAGAGACATTATCGTTATAAATCTATTTGATTTGATCGTAAAAGCAACAAATTAAATTGACTATTAAATTTAATCAATGTCAAAATTTCAAATTATGGATATGAATATTTAATTAATTAAATCTGGTTCCGATCCAATTTAATAAGACATTGTTTGTAATTTTAACATTGCAAAATTTAGAAATCAATGATAATAAACAACTAACAGTATCATTTGTCTTGCTTCTTGAATCTATATCAGCTTTCCAATTTCACTCTTCGATCCTAATTCAGTTGTGTTTCGTTATTTGAATTGCTTGAAAAATATTTTTGTTCTTTTGTTTTTTATATTTATTTTTGTAACTAATTATTTTTGACCCCGCAGCAACGCACGGATGTTAATAACTCGTTATATATAATGAATTAATGATTATCATACATTGCATTAGAATAAATTAAAAGGCCAATTGACGATTTAAATTTTGTAAAAAATGACACTGTTAATTAAGATTATTCTGAGAAAAACTGGTTTTCGATGCGACACCCAATAGTGACATCGGTTCATCCTTTATTCTTATCAAGTTATCAGGTTACGTGTTTTTATCAGATTCTGGATCTCTTAAAGCATGAGTTGAGTTTTTTTTTCCTGAGGAGGTGTGTAGGATTTTGGGATATACATAATTTTTTTTGTATAACAGACATGCACCTGGTATCGTTGGGCTACGGTGTGTAAGATTTTGGGGGATAATTACATGCATAATATATTAATACGTGTGACTCAATCAATAAATAATTCTTTTGCTGAATAACGACTAGCGATTAATGTATTGACTTTTTGGATATATAATTTTTTTGAAATAAATGCCATTAATATCAAAAGATGGGTATTCTCTTTTTCCATAGTTTTATTTTATTTGGTTTTAAACAGATCTCTTGTTTTCGATAAAAAATTTCACAGAATACACTTCAACTATATAACACGGGTGTATTTTGCTCGTAGAATAAAATTGATAACAATTGGAAGTCTGGAATTTACTTACAATGTGCTTGAAATTATAAATTACAAAAATAATGAATTGAAATTTATGTAAACTCCAGTAAAATACTAAAATTTATGATTGAATGACTTGTCATTCGTTACTATTTATAACAGAATTTAGATTCCAACAAGTCACAACACACACTTTAGTCAATCGTAAATATCATTTCATACCCATTTCCTTATCGTATGACTACACGAACTATAAAAATAAGTTAAATCGTAACTTTTTTTTTTTTTAAATAAAGTTAGTTCCCAAGTCAAATACTCAAATGGGGTCGGTTTAACATGAATAGATGGCTTGAAAACAACGTTGTTCACGAAGGTGGGAGTTAGAGGGTCAAGACTTAAGAGCAGTAGAAGTTGGAGGGGCTCTCCATGCAGTTGAACTTCCAAAAATAGGTACCTACTATGTAAATGTGTAGGGCTTCAAAAACTTCTTAAAAAAAAAAATCAAATAGCTATATTTTTGAGTTTATACACGTTTATGTGTGTTTTTTATATACACATTTAGTAGTTAAATTTTTAAAAGTGTTTCAATTAAATAGGCTGGTACTTGGAAACTGATATTAACTTGTTAGAATGCTTATGTGAACATTTTTTTATGACATGAAATTATCTAATGTTGCTTATTTTCTTCTATAAAATCATTCTAAAAATGATAGGTATCAAACTACATATTTTCGATTTGATACCTGTCATGCTAGGAATTGTTAGAAATAAAGACATGTATTTTCAATTTGGTAGTTGGCTATTTGGTGTCATTTTCATTAAAAAAAATTGTTCACGTAAACAAAGTAATTGTAGATAACGATTTCCAGAGAATCCAACTACCTAATTGGAATAACAATTTATGCTAAACAACACAACTCTCAATCCAACAAAAGGATGAGATCTTGGCGCTTGAGCATAGATCGATAATATAACATGAAGAATCTCATAAAATGACCTCGGAGGCAACTTAATCTAATCAAAATGGTGCTTCATATTTAAGATTCACATAGTTATTGGTTGGGAGGAATCCACCTAGGTGAACTCTCTTTAGAATTATCATGATCAAACGAGACTTTGGAAGTGGTTACTTACGAAGAGAACACTGAATTAAAATCATGTTTAGTATTGTTTTGCAATGTACAAACTTGGATATCCTTGAAAATGTGTTTGTTTAGGGACTTACAAAGGTGTTGTTCAATCATAGCCAAAGATGTGTGCAACTTCGTGTGCTTCGAGCTGGTTAGAAGACATTTTTTCTAATAAATTTTAGACACGTGACACTATTGAGACCACAGGACAGGTGTGACCAATTAACTTTAATTCTTCATCATCAATTCACAAAAGTTTGTTCTAGTGAATGAGACTTTTTCAATCTTAATCACCATATGTTATAAATAGAATTAAATGTAGTACACTAAAGTCAATGAGTTGTGCAATTGTGTTTGAAGGATTTTTCTTCTAAGAGAACATTTGACTTGTAACATTTCTATTTATAGAATACCTAAATATGTACTAACAAGGTTTTTTTCTCGTATATTGACACGTTGTTGCTGATTCATATATTCTTTCAAAAAACTTAAGAGAACAACACCAATAAACTGAAAATAAAAAAAATTCTAAACATTATTAACATAAAGTTCCAATAACAATGGATACAAAATAAAAATAATATAGAATATAAAATCTAATAACACAGATACAGTTCAGAGAAAACTATTTTACAATCAATATAAAGATTAAAATTAGATACCGCAAAAGAAATTGATTTTAAAAATTGTTAAAAAGTTAATAACATTTATATTTGAAAAGTTGATAAATAAACCTATTATAATGGTATATTAAGATTTTACAAAATATTATATATTAAAAATTATGAAAGTACAACAAATTAAAATAAAATAATGGGATAATTGCGCAAAAACCCTTTAACTTGTCAGTTTTTTGTGATTAAAACCTTAAACCATTTTTAGTTGCATAGAAAACCCTGAACTAACTAAAAATCAGTAAATCAAGGTTTTATCAATGGACTACCACTGGAAACCGTTTATTAATCCTATGATGACCGATAATTAACCTACGTGGAATAAATTATAATTGTTGAAACCGGTTGCCAAGTATTACACATCATTAAAACCCCCATTGATGATGTAATCCAGTTTAAAAATTAAAATTAAAAGTTATCAATGAGGGTTTAAATGATGTGTGATACTTGACAACCGGTTTCAACAATATAGATTTATTCCACGTAAGTTATTTGCAGGTCCACGTAGGATTAATAACCGGTTTCTACCGGTCACCGGTTGATAAAACCTTGATTTATTTATTTTTAGTTAGTTCATGTTTTTCTATGCAACACAAATGAGTTGGGGCTTTAATCACAAAAAACTGACAAGTTAAATAAAATAATATATACGTAAACTAGTTCAAAAAATAATGTAAAAATGGAATTTAGGTGAGAAGAAAGTTTAAATTCGTATGTAATGATAATATACTTGAAATACAATTGTGCAGACATGATATAGTTACAAATATAAAAGAATAAACTTGTAAAATGTTTTATAATATGGTCAGGGCCGTTCCTATCATTTTTAAGGCCCGGGGCAAAAGCTTAAAGTGGACCCTCTAAACATATATATTCAAAACAAGCAAAGTTCATTAAAGGAAAAAACAAACTTACAATTATATAATGTAGGTATTGTAGCATCGTTGTTAATCTTTAATCTTTAAACACTTCTTAACCTGCCATTGTAAAAATAAGTTTCATAAAAATTTGCCTCTTCGAACATTTTTATAAGGAAAATCGTTGATAAGTATATCAAGATCGATGGTGTTTAACATATCTTTCTCTATACATAACATAGCCAAACCATTCAACATTTCTTGTGACATTGTTGATCTCAAATAATTTTTTAATATTTCAATTTTGAAAAACTTGAGCTGAAGCTACAGTAACAGGTGTAGTTAATAATATGCGATACGCAATACAAACATTTGGATATATGCAACTTTAACAAACTTTAAGATTTCAAGGCCCGACACCAAAGTGTTTGACAAAAGTGATTTGTAATACCTTTAGTTTCGAGAAAAAATCATCTAACTCCACATCTTATACATTGTTATGAGAAAACGTGTGCAAAATTAATACAATGTTTTCTTAATTCGACATCATCTAAAGACTTTAATTTCTTGGGGTCATATAAAAATCCAAATATATTTTCAAATGTTTTTAGTTGATCAAATCTATCATGTATAATGATCTGAGTGTCATATCCACAATAACCAAAAAAATATTCAACTCTAAAAGACTCTTCTGACGATTGGATTCAATCTTCACTATTAGTTTCATCAAATTATTTCTTCCTAATAACATGACGTCGTACCAAAAATACAGGTTCTACATCCATATCACAAGCAATTGTTTTAGCACTACTCATACTAGAAGTTAAATCCTTCATTTCTATAGTTTTCAAAAATACTTTATTATACTTTCTATGTGATTAATGATATCATCAATGCATATAGTTTTGGATTGTAATTTTTTACTCACCATATTAAAAGCAAATAAAATGTCATACCAAATAATCATACCAAGTAAAAATTCAAAGTTTTTTAAAGCACCAAGTAAACTTTCTCCTTCACTTTTAGATTTTGCATCTTCACTTGATTTACATAATTCTAACAAAGCTAACTTTATTTGAGGGGCTTGAAATCTAATAGATTTAACACTATTTATTCTACTCTCCCAACGAGTATTTGATAGAGATTTCACACTTAGGTTTAACACATATATACGTTGAATAATTCCAAACAATGAATCAGCTTTAACACAAGAATGTGCCATGTCACTAAGAGTAAGATGTAGGTCCTAGAAGATTTCCCTAAAGTATTGTTCTAAGCTGTAGAGGGGGGGGGGGGGGGGTGAATACATCAAATTAAAATTCAACACTCTTTTCTCAATGTTTGTGTATACTATTAACAAATGTTAATTACAAACAAGCTTGACTGCGGAAAGATTCAAGCTGAGATGACAGATACAACCGATGTTTCAACTAATCTAAGATACACCCAGACTAGATACAATGAATACACTCACTTAGATTAACTCACTAATTTTACAAGACACAGATGGACAACTTGAGTATGAACAGCTTAGACACACGTACTGTTATATTCAAGCAGACTTGCATGCATGGAAAAACACACTTCAATACACGATCTGATTTCTCACTCTTGGTTATCTCACAATCCTTAGAAGCTTCCTTTTATACTCTCACTGAGAATCTCAGTGAAGCTTCTTCATTGGACGATGAGATAGTGGGATATCTTTCCAAAAAGACAAAACAACTTTTTTCTGCTCATTCTGATAAAGCATACTTGTCTTCATGTGGCAGAATCTTTGTGTTTTTCTTTTTGTCACTGTTGCATAAGACTTTAACCAAAAGAGGAATGTCAACTTTGCATCTTTCTTCTTTTGTTAAGGCCATTTTGATATAAGAAAAGGTCTGTCACCCTTTTCAGATATCCGTTTGTCTTCATGTAACAGAATAGCGTAGGCAGGCTTTTGCAGTTTCTATTTTCCACTTTGGCTTCGACTTGTAAACTGATCTTGTAGCCAAAAACAATACATGAGGACTTGGAAACATATTCCATAAAGTGTTTAGCCTGTTCATAAAGAACAGGTTCTGTTCACAAAGAACAGAACACTTAGAATCTGTCCAAGCTGCTCAACAGAACAGAGCAGGTAGACAGTTTATGTCCAGACTGTTCAGCAGACAAAACAACTTGGACAATCTGCCTTTGTTGCAACGAATGCAACAGGGTAAACAACTTTGACTCTTATTGCCAATCACTTTTCAGATTTCAATAAGGCATACACAGGCCTTAAATTATGCCTTTAAGTGCATCAAACAAGTTTGATTAAAAATCTCCCCCTAAGATGTAGAGCAGGTTTGACTGAGGCCTTTTTGTGCCAAACAATCTCCCCCTATTTGCAATAATCAGTCTAAGCTGATTTTATCAATAATCACTATATATTTTTACAATACATTTTGCTGAAATGAAATTACAACATTAAAGTAAAGTAAAAGATCAGTTATATATACTGATTTTTGATTACATAAACAACATATGTTTTTACAAAAGTAGAACTGATGTACTAGTGTATATTACAACTGATGTAAAGATAAAAGTTACAACTGATGTAACAAAGTACAACTAATGTACAAGAAAATTCAACAATTTGGACTGTTGATAATGGGAGCAAATAATGGCAAGCCTGTCCAACAGATGGGCAGCTTCCATTCTTCACCTACTCAGATAGTAGATGGACTTCAAGATAGTGGTGGTGGCACTCCTTCTTCAAACATTTTCTCAAGCTCATCCCTGGTTTCCTCCAAATATTCTATTTCAACTCTGAGGAACATGAAACTGGGATGTTGAAGCTCACCTCTTTCATAGAAGCCTCTGAGCTGATCCCAGATGGCTGCTCTCCACTTTATGGATTGCCTGAAGGAGTCTGCAAGTCCGAATGCTACAAGCTGTTTGAGACCAACTTTGTGTAGGTCTGATGCTCTTTGAAAGCACTTCTTCTTTGTCAGGAGATCTACAAAAAATGCCCCCAACTCAGGTTCTTCAATCAGCTTGCCTTCTTCAAATTCTACTCCTTTGGGCAGGCTGTGGTCTACTCCTTTGATCTCTACTGCATAATCACCTTGTTCAATCATGATCAGGAGTTCCTCCAGCTCTGAATCCTTTCTGTTCCTCTTGGCCCTTTATTTTGGGGTAAGTCACTGAGACACCCTTACAAAGTTCTTCTGAGATCAGGCTAAGGTCTCTTACCCTTTCCATCAACTTTTTGACATATGCCCTGATAGTCTTAGCCGTTTAACACTTAGACTGGCTCAGGGAAACTGCCAACTCTACCCATTCTCTGTATCCCATCTGTGCAACATCAGTGTAGTCATATGCTTCCAGTTCTGGGCCTGTTGCACCCATTCTGGTTATCTGTAGCTTCCACTGTTTGCCTTTTCTTGAGATGGGAACAACTTTGACAATACGTTCCTTGGCAAGTCTTCTATCAGCAACATCAAAGAACTTTTTCCTTGCCAAGTTGTCAAAGTGTATCTGGGCTCTTGCAGAGGATGCTTCTTTGGACTTGGTCACAGAGACTAGAGCACCCTTTTCTTTATCACCTTCTTTCTCAACCGCTGACTCTTTAGCAGCTTCAAACAGTTTTCTTTGAACATCCAAAGAAGGCATTTTAATTTTGCTTGCCTCTTTGAATGCAAAGGATCTGGCAGCTTTGGCTGAGGCTTCTTCCTTTCTTAGTGTTTCCAGGGCTTGGAGCTGTTCATCTCTGAACTCATAGTATTTCTCCATAGGAACACCCATTTCCTTAGCCTTGCCTTGTCGAACTTTAGCTGCGCTGCTCTTTGGTGGTAAGGATCAAAAGCTGCTTTCTTCTTTCCTTTGGCTGTTATAGTTTGAACAGCTTCAGGAACCTCTTCCTCTTCTTCTTCTTCCAAAATTAGATGCCTCCTTCTTCTTGGTCTGTCCCCAGGAATGGATTCCTCCCCCTTAGTTTGTGCAGGGTTTGGAGATCCAGCCTGAGTAGGCTGAGCAACTTCAGTGTGATGGGAGACATCTGCAGCTGGACCTGTTTGTGATGCATCTGCTGCTTGACCAACAGATGCTGATTTCTCCTTAGAAGGAGAAGAGGTTTTCTCCCCCTTAGACTTAGTCTTTGAGGTAGAAAACTTCTCCCCCTTTGAAGGAGATGGATCAGAACCTTCAACAACTGGTCTGCCTGGAGAAACAAATTCAGCAAGGTTAACAGCAGTTTTGGTAGCAGGCTTAGGGCGAACCAGGCTGTGCACTAAGAAAGCCAGATTGTCTTTAACCTCTGCAAGCTGGGTAAGGCAGGTCTGAAGAGAAGAGAATTGGGAATCAACAATTGAGGACAGCTTGACGAGATTTTCTCTGTCAGAAGCTGTGAATAGCAAACTTTGAAGCTGTGCAAGCTGTAATTCAAGAGAGTCTTGCACATCATCAAGGTTTGCTGACACAGAATTTGACAGAGAGACTATTAGAGAGTTTAAGCTGGCCAGTGTGGTAGGAAGGGTAGTAGTGCAAGAGGTAGGAGAGTGGACAGCTGTTGGGATATGGCTGTCATAGAGGACATAGAGTCCTGTTGATGTGAGAGGATAGAGGAGAGTGTAGTGGAGATGTTCTGCAGTTGTGCAGTGAGTGTTAGCAGCTGTGAGGACTGGTCAGTTTGAGGAGTGGTTGGAAAGGAATTCTTGAACAAATCAAAGAATCCCTGGAGCTGTGCAGACACAGAGTCTGAGATTATGGAGGTTAGGGAAGTCATGGAATTTTCCAAAGAGCCAACTTTGTTGGTCAGCAAAGAAAGCTGATCCTTCAAAGGAAGATCTTTGGGGGATGGAGGAGTATGGGTGGACTGTTTGGATTGTGTAGAGGGTGATGAATGTGAGGAATATGAAGCAGGTGTTTGAGGATGTGATGGAGATGGAAGGGTAACTTTGGACAGAAGTTCCATAGCCTGGGTAAAAGTAATATGGCCCAGCTTGGAGGGGTCAATGGGTCCCTCAGCAGTGGCTGTAGCTGCTTCATTAGGAGAAGGGGTAGAAGATGGTAGCCTTTCAGATGCTGCTTGTGTTGCAGCACCTTCATTAAAGCCAGGTGTGGTTCCCTCAGCAGCACCTTGGTTTAGAGGTGACTCATCATTAGGAGATGGGATGTGCATTTCAACATTAGTAGTGGTGAAACCTGCTGATGGAATGTGCATCTGAGGTGCAGCCTCACTAGAGAGATGGTCTGATCCCTTTGGTTCATCAGCTTGGGATGGTGGTCCTTCAGCAGCTGCTGGGTGTACAACAGCTGTATCATGAGGAGCAGAAGTTGGAGGCAGATCCACTGGATGGTCTAATCCTGCAGGTTTGGCACCTCGTGCAGACTCAGGTTGTGTAGGAGAAGTATGGAGTGGAGACTGTGTGGACTCAGTGTGGAGTGGAGTGAACTCCTGTCTTTCAATATTCTCAGCCTGTTGGTAGGCTGGAATAGTTGATGTCGTAGTCTCCATATGTACAACTGGCTCCTGTTGGGAGGAACCAGAGGGCCTAGGCTGACTCAGGGTAGACTCTTGTTGGAGTGAAGTCTGCTCCAAATGTGCTGAACCTTCTCCCAAAATAGGAGAAGCAGTAGGGGTTGCTTCTTTTTCAACTGACTCCTGTTGAGAGGGGTCAGAGGGGCTACTTGGGTCGGTTGGTTTCTTTTTGGCTAAGGTTTTGCGTTTGTAGAGTCTGAGAGATGAAGTGGAGGATGGATGTTGTGGAGAGGCGATGAGGGGTTCTGTTTGGACTGGTGGTGAGACTGGGTCAAAAACAGGTGGGTTGACCTGTTCCATAGTCTCAGGTGCCACAGAGTCACCAGCCACAAAGGCTTCAGGTTCAACAAATGAACCAAGGTGAGAAGCCTGCTCCCCCTCAGCCACAGAGGCTGATGGGGCAGACTTGGACTTGGCTGTTTTTGCCTTCTTGTGGACAGGCTCAGCTTCAGTCGTATCCAGGACCCTTTTAACAAATTTGGTCCTAGATTTGGATTTTCCTCGGGGAGCAGTCACTGGATCCACCCTCACAGTAGAGGGTCCTTCCATCATACCAAGCAACCTCCTCATTGGAGTAGACAGAGGAGGATCATTTGGAAGAATAGGAGTGTAGAAAACTCTATTCCCAATCACTGGGAAAGAAACAATACGTAACATAGGCTGAGAGTTATACAGATGCTCACCACAGACATGCTTGAAAATGAGGCTCAGAAACCTGGGATATCGAACAGCAGCTGGACGGTATTCCTGATGCACCAGGTTACTCAAAATTCATGAAAATCCACCGAGCCATGTTCATGTTAGTCCCATCTACGAGCTGTAGGACTATCGGAATCTCATCACGACTAAGCTGGTCAAAAGAACCAACTTTGCTGCTGAAGCACATCACCACAGAGGCAAATAGAAAGCTGTAAGTAGGTGAGAGATCCTTCCTGAACAGGGTGGCCCCAATCTTTGGTTCTGCTACACCACAAAAACGTAGCAGATTTCCCAGTTGATCATTTTCAGGCTGTGGCTGATCATAAGTTTCAGCCACAGGGAGATGAAGAACTTCCCTGATAAGACCAGTAGTGATCTCAATGGTCTGAGTCCCGTTGAGAATGGTTCCCCTTATGATCTTGGTTCATAGGTCGTAGGCACAGGTGTACCAAAACTCATATACCATCTCCTGGTACAGGTTACCAGGAGTGGCAGTCATGGAGTAATTCAGAGGGTGAACCTTTAGAAACTCCATCATATCTTCATAACCTTTCCCCACATAGTTTTTGGGAATGGTTAGGTTTGCTATGTAGTTTGTGGGTTTCAGTGTTAGCATTGTGGTGACAGAAGAGTGTTTTTGAACATCTGCACCAACAAATACTGGTAGAAAGGGGTTGTTTCTTTGAGCCATAGTGAAAGTAGTGAGGATATGAGCACAAGACACTTAGTCGAATTTAAGGTTCTTTGGAAATTATGGAAGCAGTAAGGAAGACGAAGATGAAACAGTAGAGAGGTATTTATAGGGTTTGAGTGTGAGTGGGTATGAGAGAGAAAAGTTTGGGCGGTTGATTTGAAAAGTTCTTTAACGGAAAACGGAACGGTTGTCCATGTCAGAACGGTTGTCAGACCACTCGAGCCCTTTTTAGTCACTAACACACGTTAACACACATTATCTGCAGTAATTAAGTTAAATAAATATAGAAATTAAGTAACTTAATTGTGAAGAAAGGTAATTAAAACTGATGGTCTAAGCTGTTGGTCAAACCTGTGATGAGCAGGGTCATCACAAGCTGTTCACTCTTTAAGCTATTCATTCAACCTGTTCAGCTATGAAAGAACAGGTTGTGTTCAATAGCTGACCAGGTTACAAGACAGTGTCTTGTATGACAGATTGAGAGAGTGAGCAGGTTGGAGATTTGATCAACAGACCAGGTTTGAGGTGAACACTGATGTTGTCAAACCTGTATATGCTCAAGCTGTTCAAGTTTTTAGAAATTGGCAAGTATAGAACATGCATAGTCTGTTTTGCCTAAGCTGTTCTGAGAAACTTGAGCAGTGTGAGACATATAATAACTTAGAACATTTAGGACACTTAGTCACTTTTATTTAACACGCCCAGCTTGCTTACAAGATAATTAAACCTGTTTTCATCAAGAGGCTTGGTGAAAATGTCTGCAAGCTGTTTATCTGTGGAAATAAAACTTACCTCCACATTACCTTTCTGGATGTGATCCCCGATGAAGTGATGCCTGACTTCTATATGCTTTGTTCTGGAATGAAATACTGGATTGTTGGAGATAGCTATAGCACTTGTATTATCACACAAAATAGGAGTCTTCCTATATACAAGTCCATAGTCTTCAAGCTGATGCTGCATCCACAGAATCTGCCCATAGCAGCTTCCAGCAGCAATATACTCAGCTTCAGCAGTAGAAGTAGAAACTGAGTTCTGCTTCTTGCTACACCAAATTATCAACTTACCACCAAGAAGTTGACACCCACCTATTGTGCTTTTTCTGTCTAGCCTGCATCCTGCAAAATCAGATCTGTATACCCTGTTAGCTCAAGACTTGAGTCTTTGGGATACCAAAGACCCAAACCTGGTGTACCCTTAAGGTATCTGAAGATTCTTATTACAGCAGCTAGATGTGATTCTTTAGGATCAGCTTGAAACCTAGCACATAAGCAGGTGGCAAACATAATATCTGGTCTACTAGAAGTTAGATATAGCAAGCTCCCAATCATGCCTCTGTAAGCTGTTACTGAAACAGCTTTGCCACTGGCATCTGCATCCAACTTTACATTGGTTGCCATTGGGGTTTTGGTAGGAGAACTTTGATCAAATTTAAACTTTTTCAAAATATCTAAAGTATACTTTCTTTGATTTATGAAAATTCCATTTGAGGTTTGTTTAACCTGTAATCCTAAAAAAAAAGTTAGTTCTCCCATCATACTCATTTCATATTTTGATTTCATGAGTAGTGAAAAATTCTTGCATAACTGCTCATTAGTAGAACCAAATATTATGTCATCCACATAATTTTGAACAAGCATAATATCAGACTTCACCTTCTTTATGAATAGTGTGGTATCCACTTTACCTCTGGAATAACCATTGCTCATAAGGAAATCAGTTAGAGAGTCATACCAGGCTCTAGGGGCTTGTTTTAGACCATAGAGGGCTTTGTCCAACTTATAAACAAAACCTGGATGATGTTCATTTTCAAAACCTCGAGGCTGCTTGACATAGACTTCTTCTTGCAGCTTGTCATTCAAAAATGCACTCTTCACATCCATTTGAAATACCTTCATGCTCTTATGATCAGCGTAGGCTAGAAACAAACGAATTGCCTCTAACCTGGCCGCAGGAGCAAATGTTTCATCATAGTCAATGTCTTCTTCCTGTCTGTAGCCTTGAGCAACTAGTCTTGCCTTATTTCTAATGACATGACCTTGCTCATCCATCTTGTTCCTGAAAACCCATTTGGTGCCAATTATTGTTTTTCCTTTGGGAGCAGGGACCAACTTCCATACTTTGTTTCTCTCAAACTGATTGAGTCCTTGCAAGGCACTGATCCAATTGGCATCTTTAAGTGCTTCATCCACTTTCTTAGGCTCCATTAGGGACACAAAGCTAGAAAACATACAAAAGTTTCGTAAGCTGCCCCATCTTGTTTGCACCCCTTTGTTGATGTCACCAATTATTTGATCATTTGGATGACACCTGATCCACTTAGGATCTTGCTTCAATGAGGATTCTCCTGAGTTATTTGTATCTTCAACAGGTCCTGTTGAGAAGCTCTCAAGATTTTCAGACACACTGATATCTTGAGCCTGTTCAGTTGTTGAGCATGACTCTCCGTTGTTGAACATATCAGCAGAGGATCCAGGAAAATCAGCATTGATTTGTTCAGGACATGAGGTTGTAATTATGTCTATACACTTATTCACACAGGGTGTATCAACATAATCATCATCACGTCCATCATGATTAGCAGGTTCCACTATGGATGTAGTGGAAGCTTTTGAGTCCTTTTCTTCATTGATGGAATGCATAAGATCATCAAAGCTGAACTCTCCTGAAACTGATTCAGGAACACCTTTCGTGGAGGCACTCCTAGACTCTTCAAAGGTGACATTGATAGATTCATCTATCACCTTTCTCTTGTTGTTGTATACTCTGTAGGGTTTGGAAATAGCAGAATATCCAACAAACATACTTTCATCAGCTTTGGGTTCAAACTTTGCTAGTTGGTCTCTCTGATTCAGAATGAAGCAGGGACATCTAAACACATGGAAGTAGCTAATGTTGGCCTCCTCCCTTTGATTAACTCATAGGGAGTCTTGTTGAACCTTTTCACCACCAAGGATCTATTTTGGGTAAAGCAGACAGTATTGACCGCTTCAGCCCAGAATGATGAAGGTAAACCTGATGCACACAACATGGTTCTAGCAGCTTCAATGAGAGTTCTGTTTCTCCTTTCAACAACTCCATTTTGTTGTGGAGTTCTTACAACTGAAAAGTTTTGTGAGATCCCTCTTTCTTCACAGAAGTCCTCAAGAGTACTGTTTCTGAATTCAGTACCATGATCACTTCTAAGCTGCTTTACTTGAGCACAGCTCAGCATTTCCATCTTCTTGATAAATCCAATGATTTCTCTAGCTGCCTCTCCTTTGCTCTTCAGAAAGATCACCCATGTAAACCTGGAGAACTCATCAACAATTACTAGAGTGTATCTTCTTCCTCCTAGACTTGGGACACTAACTGGTCCAAACAAGTCCATGTGGATTAAGAAGAGAGGAGTATCAATAGAGAAATTGTGCTTAGATTTAAAAGATAATTTTCTCTGCTTGTCTTTCTCACAAGTTGTGCAGAGTTTATCCTTAACAAAGGTTATAGAAGGAAAACCTGTTACCAACTCTTTCTTACAGAGTTTATTCATTATTTTTAAGTTCAGGTGTGATAGCCTTTTGTGCCATAACCAGTTTAGGTCTGCATTGCTTCTTGAGATAAAGCAGGTTTCACAACATATACACCTTTCTTTCGTTGTGCACACAACACAACTTTGCCTTGGGGATCCAATATGTAACTCAGGTGCTCATCAAAGTTAACCTTGTAGCCAGCATCACATAGTTGATTTATGCTTACAAGATTATGTTTCAGCCCAACCACATAGGCTACCCTTTTGAATACTGCAGCACCAGCTTGAAGAGTTCCATATCCTTCTGTGGATCCCTATACATTGTCACCAAATGTGACTTTTGGCCCTTTTTCTGGCCTGAGATCACTCAGCAGGTCCTTGCAACCTGTCATATGTCCTGAGCAGCCACTGTCCAAGTACCAAACCTAGGATGGTTGTTTGTCCTGCAGAGTGTCATGAGAAAATATCAGTTATTTTTAGGGGAACTCATCATAGGGATGAGTTCTCCTACTTCATCAACATTTGTTGATGGACCAGTGATATCCACACTAATATTTCCTATTTGGATGGTATCAGCTTGGATACCATCCTCATTGACTATGTTACTTCCAACACTGCTCGTTTTTGCAATGATGGAATTAGCAGAGTCAACAGGTTTCATGTCCTCAGTTTCAGGACAGTCTTTGGCCATATGTGTCTTCTTCCCACACTTATATCATTTTCTCTTTTTAGCCTTTTTGGAAGAAGATCCTCCAGAAACATATTCTGAATTATTTCTGTTGATTCTGTCAGCAGGTTTAGCAAACTTATTATTGTTTTTAGCTGAATCAACAGTTTGGGTGGAAGGCACAATGGCAACAGCTTTGCCTGTTTCTTTTTTCCTCTTTTTGGGAGGACAAATATCAAATACATGAAGTTTGATTGGCCTTTGACCTTCCACAGTTTTGGGAAACTTATTCCCTAATTTCTCAGGTTGAGCAATGGCTTTACCTTTGCCCTTACTCAAATGTGATGGATGTTGCCTATCAACATAATCACTGCTTTTGGTCTTGAAAGACTTACCTTCATTTATAACCAATTTTCCACTATGATTTAAAAACTTATTTGAAACCACAGGAGATTTACTTGCAACATGAGACTTACTCCTGTTGAAAGCAGGTTGCTTACCTTTTGAAAACTTTTTCTCAAAATGATTAGCATCAAAAGGATTAACAGGTTTCTTACCATCAGCTTTGGACCCAGATTCTGTTTTGTCAACAGGTTTAGAGTCCACAGCTGCAGATTGAGCTTGTTTTCCTTTCTTTTGCTTGTGTGAGTCAGCATAGCACTTAGCAGGCTGATTTGATGGAGAACACATTCCATCATCAGCTTTTGGAGCTTTTTCACACAAGCTGTCTGTATTTTGAGGCCTGACAAACCTGTTTGTTGAGACTAGCTTCCCATTTTCTTAAGGAATGAAAGTGCTAGGAAGCTCACCAAGAGTGGATAAGTCATCTTTCAGATTATTTATCTCAACAATAGAAGCTGCTTTGTCAAGATCCCCTCCAAGATAGGCTTGGATTTGTGCAGGGATCTGTTGACTAATGCAATGGCTGACTTTTTATGCAGATTGGCACCAAGAGCCAACTATCTTTTGAAGCTTTGCATGTTTTATGTCTGTTTCTCTCTTTTCTTCTAGTAGAATGAAGTTGATGTGTTCTAGTTCATCAAGCTCAGTTTCAAACTTATGGAAACTGTCCAGTTTGATAGATTTTATGTCAAGATCAATTTTAAGCTTAGAGATTTCAGACAGTAAAACATTGTGCTTCTCAACAGCAGCTTTTAAATCAACAAGCATGTATTCAAACATTTTTACTTTTTCATCAGAACTGTAAGCCATAAAGTTTTGTACCTTGTACATCATTGTGGGATTCTAGTTCTCTAAGCTGCTGAAGGCTTCAGCTTCAACCAGGTCTTGTTTGAAATTGCTGGTTGATGGGACATTAGTGTTGGCCATCAGACAGTTGTTATCTTCTTCATCTGAAGATGAGTCAGATTCCTCCCAATCACATGTCTCAGCCATGAGTCCTTTTTGCTTGTTGGAAGCCACTGAGTTTTACAACCTTTTCAGCTTAGTCATGGCCAAAAGGTACTAAACCCTGTACCATCATCCCTGTTTGTCTTGAATGGTTTGGATGACTGACCAACAGCTTTAGACACACAGTCAGCAGCTATGTGACCAGGTTTGCCACATTTAAAGCACTCAACCTTAGTTTTATTAAATGCCTTCTTTTTTACAGCATTTGAGTTCCTCTGCAGCATTCTTCCACCAAACCTCTTCTTGTTGAACTTTTTGACAAGCATTGCAATCATTTGCTCATCATCAAGTTCAGCAAGATCTTCACAGTATTCCTCTTCAGACATCTCTTCCCTTTCATCATCAGCTTGTTGATCAGGTTAAGTGAACACATCACATACCTGACCAACAGATTGTCTCACGCTGGCCACCAAGGCAGCACCTCTCTTAGACATTTCCAAGGCATTTCTTCTCTGTTGCCTTGATTGCTCATCATTCAATAGGGATCCATACAAGTTTACCAGATCCATACCTTTGATGGTGCCTTAGTTTCTCAAGATAGTAGAAAAATAGTTCCATTCTTCAGGCAGGATGTCCAAGAATTTGTTCACCAGAGTTAAGCTGTCCTTTGTGATCCCAACAACTTTGAGATCATTGATGAGAGCAAACCTGGTATAGGTTTCTGTGAGTGACTCATTTGGTTTTGCAAAGAAGAGTTCATACTGTTTAACAAGATTGTTGATCCTGTTATCCAGTGTGATTGTGGGACCATAATAGACGGTACACAAAGTATCCCACATCTCCTTTGCAGTCTTCATTTTCTCAACCTGTTTGAACACATCATCAGGAAGAGAAATGACCAGATTGTTTCTAGCATTTGCATCAAGAGCAACCAGCCTTTTGTCTTCATCAGACCATTGAGCTTTGGCCTTCTCAAAGGTTCTGATCTCAGGGGCAGCTCCTTCAACAACAGGAGTGATAGTGGTAACAGAAGTTGGCACATAGGGTCCTTCCATTACTATCTCTGGCAGTTGTACATCCAGATTCTCTAGGTAGAGCATCATTCTTCACCACCAGAGAAGTTTTGATGATTGAATTTGGGGGGTTTGGCCATTGAACCATTGTCATAGTAAGAGGAGGAACTGGCAGCACTGTTGTCCATGGGAATGTGAGGAGAATGAGAGATCTAGAGTTGACACACACTCTATCTCCTCTGATACCAGTTGTAGGTCCCAAAAGGTTTTCCTAGAGTACTGTTCTAAGCTGTAGAGGGAGAGGAGGGGGGGTGAATACAACAAATTAAAATTCAACACTCTTTTCTCAATGTTTGTGTATACTATTAACAAATGTTAATTACAAACAAGCTTGACTGCGAAAAGGTTCAAGCTGAGATGACAAATACAGCAGATGTTTCAACTAATCTAAGACACACTCAGACTAGATACAATGAATACACTCACTTAGATGAACTCATTGATTTTACAAGACACAGATGGACAACTTGAGTATGAACAGCTTAGACACACGTACTGTTATATTCAAGCAGACTTGCATGCATGGAAAAACACACTTCAATGCACGATCTGATTTCTCACTCATGGTTATCTCACAATCCTTAGAAGCTTCCTTTTATACTCTCACTGAGAATCTCAGTGAAGCTTCTTCATTGGACGATGAGATAGTGGGATGTCTTTCCAAAAAGACAAAACAACTTTTCTGCACATTCTGATAAAGCAGACTTGTCTTCATGTGGCAGAATCTTTGTCTTTTTCTTTTTGTCACTGTTTCATAAGGCTTTAACCAAAAGAGGAATGTCAACTTTTCATCTTTCTTCTTTTGTTAAGGCCATTTTGATATAGAAAAAGGTCTGTCACCCTTTTCAGATATCCGTTTGTCTTCATGTAAAAGAACAGCGTAGACAGGCTTTTGCAGTTTCTGTTTTCCACTTTATCTTCGACTTGTAAACTGATCTTGTAGCCAAAAACAATACATGAGGACTTGGAAACATATTACATAAAGTGTTTAGCCTGTTCACAAAGAACAGAACACTTAGAATCTATCGAAGCTGCTCAACAGAACAGAGCAGCGTAGACAATTTATGTCCAGCCTGTTCAGCAGACAGAACAGCTTGGACAATCTGCCTTTGTTGCAACGAATGCAACAGGGTAAAAAACTTTGAATCTTATTGAAAATCACTTTTCAGGTTTCAATAAGGCATAAACATGCCTTGAATTATGCCTTCCAGTGCATCAAACAGATTTGATTAAAAATCTCCCCCTAAGATGTAGAGCAGGTTTGACTGAGCCTTTTTGTGCCTAACATAAGATTAAGACTATGACAAACACATGACATATATAAGGCTTTTGGATTTATTTCAATCAAACGTTTTTGAACACCTTGACCTCTTATATCATTAACATCTAAATCTAGCAAATTAAGTGCATTTAAAGTTTTTTTGAAAAGTCCTAAACTTGAAGTATCATCTACCTTTAAAAAACCTAAAAATAATTCATCAATATTAATTTTGGAGTAAATTACAGAAATGGTCCATGTGGTTTGCATAAAAATTTGGATACGGTCCCCGTGGTTTCAATTTTGCATAAACAGTCCTTATTTTCACTGTTTACTTGCGAAAATGGTCCCTCTGTCGTTAACTTTAACAATGGTTAAATCTTTTATAATCACCATTTTACCCTTTTTTTATAACATTTTGGTCCCTCAAGTTTGTAGTTCATTTTAGTTATGGTCCCTCAAGTAAATTTTTTTATTTAACTCTTTTATTATTATTATTATTATTATTATTATTATTATTAGAGTAAATTACATAAATGGTCCATGTAATTTGCATAAAACTTTGGATACGGTCCCTGTGGTTTCAATTTTGCATAAATGGTCCTTATTTTCACTGTTTACTTGCAAAAATGGTCCCTATGCCGTTAACTTTAACAATCAAATGGTTATATCTTTTATAATGACCATTTTATCCTTTTCTTTGATAACATTAATGTCCCTCAAGTTTGTAGTTCATTTCAGTTTTGGTCCTTGAAGTAAAATTTTTTATTTAACTCTTTTATTATTATTATTATTATTATTATTATTATTATTATTATTATAACTATTATTATTTATTATTATTAATTTAACTTTTTACGTATTAATTTTTTTGTTTATTAAGTTTCCAATATTTTAATATATATTCTAATTTAAATTACGAACTTATTTATTTTGTAAGGTCACCTACCTACGGATCCGATCTTGACGCGACACCGTCCAACGAGTGCGGAATCCTCGTTAGGGGTTTGACGGATCGATCACGCACTCGAAAACCGGAGACTAACACAATGACAAACGTCAACGACGAACGTCCCGACACGTGATTCTCTCCAAAAACTCTCTACAAACACTCACAAGTTCGTAGTAGCTCTGGGTGTTGATCTCTGCTTTAAGTTTTTAATCAAAACTGATTAAACCTTAATTATAGAGCTCAAGTTCAAACTTAGCCCAGACAAGTTCGTGATGGCCCAAGCCCACGAACTTGTCCACTACAAGTTCGAACCTAGCTTTGAACTTATTCTTGAACTTGTCTTTGAATTTGTTCTAGAACTTGTTCTTGAACTTATGTTTGAACTAGTCTTTGAACTTATGTTTGAACTTATATTTGAACTTGTTAGTGCATCATGTGTGACGATAGCAATCTAAGTATAGACGATATTTTGTAATAATCAATTTGTTCGTAATTGCTTATTAATACGTTTTTGATATATGTTTGATACATGTTTGTTATATGTTTGATATTGATTGTATGTATGTTTGAACTTATAAGTTCAAACATAAGTTCAAAGATAAGTTCAAAGATAAGTTCAAACATAAGTTCAAAGATAAGTTCAAACACAAGTTCAGAGATAAATTCAAACATAAGTTCAAAGGTCATGGTTCGAACTTATGGAGGACAAGTTCGAAGGGCCTTGGGCTTGGTCGAACTTGTCCAGATCAAGTTCGAATCAAAGGTAATAATTAAGGGTTAATTCGTTTTAATTAACAACTTTTGCATAATTCGATCAGAGATTAAGGCAGAGGCGATCTCGAACTTGCAAGGCTATTTTGTGTTTGTTCTTGGAGAGAATCACGTGTCGGGACGTTCTAGTGTTCGTCTATCATCGTGTGTGTCTCTGTGTTTCGTGTGCGTGGTCTTTCCGTCAAACCGCTAACGAAGATTCCGCACTCGTTGGACGGCGTCGCGTCAAGATAGGATCCGTAGGCAGGCGACCTTAGAAGTGGTATCAGAGCCATAAGGGTGTTCTTGGAGTTCTTCGTGTTCATAAACAACATCTGTGGTTTCTTGGCGTTTTGGACGGGAAAAATCACATTTTTGGTTCGTTTTTCGAGTTATACAAGCAAGATAACGGAGAAAAGTTTAAATTGGTTCATCTTTTTGGTCGAAATCAGTATTTTTAGACTTAAAAATTATTGGTTTAAACTGAAAATTGAAAAAAGTCGAACTTTTGACCGTTTTTTGAACTTGCGGCGCTCGAACATAGGGGGTATTAGGGTTTGTTCGAATTTGTCAGAAATTCGAATTTGTCAGAAATTCGAATTTGTCAGAAAATACGCTCCTCTCGAATTTAGTTAGGGTTTCATTCGAATTTGATTGAGATTCAAATTTTCTAGCATTCGAATTTGTCAGATCTTCGAACTTGTCGGGAACCTCGAACTTGTCAGAATTTCGAATTTGTTGAATTCGAACTTATTAAAATTCGAATTTAATTTTAAACGATTTAATATTAATCAAATTCGAACTTACTTAAGTTCGAAAGGGTTGATTTAAATTAATTTCAAATAAATAGAATTAAATTCTAATTCAAAAAGTTTAAAAAGAATGACCAGTTTGCAAAAGTTTATCAAAATGGACCACGAGGTTGGTAAGACAAATTCACCACCAAAGCTGATGAGGTTGGAAGACTACTACTGGTGGAAGGATAGGTTTGCCGATTTCGCTCGTTTTAATGACATGCAGATGTGAATCTGTATCGACGAGGGATACATTCGGCCTACTCAGGAGTTTGAAGGTCGTCAGAGAGTCCTGAAATATCAAAAGATGAAGGATGATGGCAAGAAACTATATGAGGCTAATAACAGAGCGTTTTCTATCATTCGCATGGCAGTACCTCAGGAGATTCTACACACATTCAGGAATCATCGTACAGCTAAAGAGTTGTGGGATGCACTCGAGAAACGGTGTGAGGGAAATCCGAGGCTTAGAAAAGGAAGGACCGAGATGCTTAAGCAGCAGTTTGCAATTTTCAAGGCATTGAAAAATGAAAAGCTGGATGAGACAATCACAAGGTTCTACCACTAATTGACAAAGTTGGATAATCATGATGTCGAGTATCGTGAACTTGAAAAAATTGAGAAACTTCTTGATGCTTTACCAGCGAAATGGGAGATGTACGTAGCGCTCATAAAGCATGATGAAGAAAAATATGAAACTCTTACGCTCGAAGGAGTCATTGGTACGCTGAGGGCATACAACTTTCAGTTTCTCAAAAAGGAAAGGGAATATGATCAGGTCCAAGATCCAGACATGTATTTTGGAAAGTCAAAACCTTCGGTCGTGAGTGAACTGAAAAAGCTACAACATTCTTCACGGGCGAAGCGTCTACTCCAGTGGACGTAGAAGACTCAGGCAGTCGGGCATTCTTAGGGTATTCTAAACCGGAAGATAAACCGACTCAATCAGCATCTACTTCTCAACAGTACACAAAGATGCCTATGAGTGCACAATCAGCCGAAACTCATCTGAATCTTTTGGCTTCGTTTGTTGCAGCATACGGAAATTGTGTACAAGGAAAAATCAACGATCCTGCGTTATGGGAAGAGGACTACGATCTGGAAGAAATGGATCTTCAATGACAACTGGCCATGGTGTCACACCCTGCTACCTCGGTTGGCAGCGAGACGTGACGAGTGCGGAAGCGTAACCATAATCATAATGAACGACCACTATATGGACGTTTTCAAAAAATACATCAATATGACTTTTAAAAAGTAGAAATGTTTTACATAAACCATAAACGATAATGAGTAGTTCGCAAGGTACAGAGATTTAAATACATAATTAAATTATCCAAAATAATGCAAATAAATCTCCGACGGTTTGAAAAAGAATGCGACTCCTTAAGTGCGGAAGCTTGAAAGTAGTTACTTCTGAAGGCATACTTGCCTTAATTTCCTGAAAATACACCTTAATATACGTCAACAAAATTGTTGGTGAGCTCATAGGTTTACACGTAAATCTGACTTGTATGGACAACAATAATAGAGTTTGAATTTATAAAATCATAAATTCCATGTTATGTATTACATATAAACCATCATGCAACCGAAGCTTAATTAAAATGAGTTTGCCCTGTGCAGTATTCCCATACGTAATACCGTGTGTTAAATATATATGCACTCGCTGTTAGCCGAACCGAGCTAACCCGAATGGGGGACATGACTCCCAATAGATCTATCCACAATATATATTCACGCTTACAAATAAATGCAATTAACGGTTCATGATATAAGGGCGGATGGAACCACATGTGTAATACATAATAGAAATGACGTTGTTGTTGTGTCCATATAAAAACGAAGCATGTATTTCATCCCCAAAACATAACATTGTGAAAATAGGGGCTATGAGGACTCACCGAACTTGTGATGGCAAAACTATGCGCAAAAATGCAAATGTGCGTTGTTTGATGGGTGACGAAACCGGAGGTGTTTAACCGAGTCCTAAATGATAATAAGGACTTAATATCACCAATATATGATAATATGTATATTTATAGATTTTTATATCTTAAATCACCCAACATTACAAGTTTATAAATAAAATGCGCTTAAAACGTCAAGTTTATATATATATATATATATATATATATATATATATATATATATATATATATATAATTTTCCAGCTTTTTCGGAGGTTTTTCGGCCTACTTTGAGGCTGTTTTTAACCAAGCTCCAAAATGTTTTAGACTTTGGTTTTCTAGGACATTAAACTACTATATACAAAGGATTTTTAGAATTAAGAACGGCCATTTTTCGAGTTGTTTAGTTTGGTGAAAAAGTTCGTTAAAAACGCTATGTTGGCCATTTTTGAGCTGTCAAACTTTCGGTTTCCCAAATAATTTCTGGAGGTCTTAAACTTCAAAATTAATCATGAAAATTTGCAGATCTATAGTTAAGACATAGATCTAACTTTTGGGACAAGAATCAACTCATTTCGTTGAGTTATGAATTAGTTATGATATTTCAAAGTCGATATAAATTTTCTGCCGAAAATCCGTAGTTTATAAACTTACAACAACTTATGATTCTTGTTGTTTATTCAAAGACTACTTGTATAAAAGCCATAATAGTTATAAAAACACATATATCTCACATGTTTTCATAATATTAACACTTTTATAATATGCTTACATATTCATAAACATATTTAAAGAAACAACTTAAAATAAAAACTAGAAACTTATAAACTTGAGTTTTTATGAAACTTGTTGTTGTAGGTGATTATATATATTATGCAAGACTTATATAAACATAAATATAAGATGATATAAGCTAGTATTTACTTACTTTGGGGTATTAGAAAGATGAAACCAAGTAGAAGTTGAAACTCTTGGAAGATTTCACCCAAAAACACTTGAAAATTACAAGAATATGAAAGTTGCACCACTTTGGCCTTGGCTCTTGGTCTTGGCCGGTTTCAAGAGGGAGAGAAAAGGAGAGATTTGTGTTGTGAAGGTGTGAGAAATGAAGTGAAGTGGTGGTTCTATTTATAGAGGGGGAAAAGGTGGTGAAATGATGAAAGGAGTTGTAAAATCTTGGATGAAAGGAAAGAGGTGGATTTGATATAGAAAGGTTGAGTAAAATAATACAAACTTTTGGTCCTTGTGTACCATATGGTGGCCGGCCTATATGATGTATTTTTGAGGTATTTTTTTTTTTTTTTGTATAAAAGTATTTAGAAATGTATTATTGTATTTCCTTTTTCTTGTAAATTCATAAATACTTTTGGATGCATTGTTTTAATTAATTGATTTAGTCTTGCATAATTAAGGTTAAGTAATTGTATTAGTGTATGATTAGTGTCACTAATCATGATTTAATTATGTACTTAATTGAATTAATCCCTCATATCGTAAATTGATCGGATTAATTGATTTCCCGATTCATCGCACCGATGAATTTGATTCTAATTGAGTTGAGTTTTCTAATAAGCCTTGTTAATCATTTGATTAAGTTCTAATGACTATTGATTAGGCTATAATTGACTATTAAATGTGGATTAGGGTTTTGTTGCTAACCTGGTTCAGTGCCGGATGTTACAGTCTCCCCCTGTTAAGGGAATTTCGTCCCGAAATTAGCTTGTGTTCTCCACTGCTTGAATATCTGAGAACAGGTGAGGGTATTTTTCCCGGAACTGATCTTCTCGTTCCCATGTAAACTCAGGACCTCGCTTAGAGTTCCATCTGACTTTTATTATTGGGATCCGACTGTGCTTGAGTTTCTTGACTTCTCGGTCCATTATTTCTACAGGTTGCTCAATGAAGTTCAACTTATCGTCTAACTCCAGCTCGTCCATGGGTATAACGAGTGATTCATCAGCTAGACACTTCTTAAGATTGGACACGTGGAAGGTATTATGAACGTTATTAAGTTCTGGGGGCAGGTCGAGTCGGTAAGCTACCGGGCCAATCCTTTTGGTGATCTTGAATGGTCCGATATAACGAGGATTGAGCTTTCCTCGTTTTCCAAAACGGATTACGCCTTTCCAAGGCGAGACTTTCAACATTACTTGATCTCCCTCTTGGAATTCCAAATCCTTCCGTCGAATGTCTGCATAACTCTTCTGTTGATCTCGCGCGATCTTTAATCGGTTTCGAATCTGGGCTATCTTTTCTGTAGTCTCTTGGATGATCTCAGGTCCAGTGATCTGACTATCTCCTACTTCAGCCCAACAAAGAGGTGATCGACACTTTCGCCCGTAGAGTGCCTCGAATGGGGCGGTCTTAATGCTTGAGTGATAGCTGTTGTTATAGGAAAACTCGACTAATGGCAGGTGTCTGTCCCAACTTTTTCCAAAATCGATGACACATGCCCTCAACATGTCTTCCAACGTCTGAATCGTCCTTTCACTCTGACCATCCGTTTGCGGGTGATAGGCTGTGCTCATATCTAGGCGTGTACCCAGTGCTTCTTGTAATGACTGCCAAAATCTTGATGTGAATCGGCTGTCCCTGTCTGATATAATTGATACAGGTACTCCATGCCTTGAGACGACTTCTTTAAGATAGATTCGTGTTAACTTATCCATCTTATCAGTCTCCTTGATGGGCAGGAAATGTGCGGTTTTGGTAAGCCGATCCACAATCACCCAAATAGTGTCATAACCTCCAGAAGTCTTTGGCAACTTGGTGATGAAATCCATGGTGATGTTTTCCCATTTCCACTGGGGTATTTCTAGTTGAACTAGCAATCCTGATGGTTTTTGGTGCTCAGCTTTAACCTTCAAACATGTTAAGCACTTGCTGACGTAGGTAGCAATGTCAGCCTTCATATTTGGCCACCAGTACATTCCTTTCAAGTCGTGATACATTTTATCTGACCCTGGATGAATAGCATATCTTGTCTTATGCCCTTCATCCATGACCAGCTTCCTTACTCCTCCGAGTTTTGGTAGCCAAATTCTTCCCATGAAGTATCGACATCCATCCGGCTTGAATTCAAACTGCTTATCCATCCCTCTCAAGGCTTCATCCAGTATATTACCCTCCTTGACTGCTTCTTCTTGTGCCTCGCGGACTTGAGAGTTTAGGTTTGACTGTATAGTCATGACCAAAGCTCTGACTCTCAAGGGTTTAACCCGTTCCTTTCGGCTCAGAGCATCAGCTACGACATTTGCCTTCCCCGGATGATAACGAATTTCGCAGTCATAGTCACTAAGCAGTTTGACCCAACGACGTTGCCTCATGTTTAAATCTTTCTGATTGAGAATATGCTGAAGGCTTTTATGGTCTGTCAACACCGTGCACTTAGTTCCATACAGGTAGTGCCTCCATATTTTGAGAGCAAACACCACTGCTCCAAGCTCCAAGTCATGAGTCGTATAATTCACCTCGTGAATTTTGAGCTGTCGTGATGCGTAAGCAATGACTCTATCCCTTTGCATGAGCACACAACCTAATCCATTGTGTGAGGCATCACAGTAGACCACAAAGTTTTCAGTCCCTTCAGGTAAGGACAGAATTGGTGCACTACACAACCTTTGCTTTAACTGCTGAAACGCCTTTTCTTGCTCTTCACCCCAGATGTACTTCACATCCTTCCGAGTCAATTCTGTTAAGGAACCCGCTATCTTTGAGAAGTTTTCGATAAATCGCCTATAATAACCGGCAAGTCCTAGAAATTGGCGGATTTCCGTGGGGGTTCTAGGAGTCGCCCAGTTCTTTATGGCCTTGATTTTTGATGGATCAACTTGGATTCCGTGGCTGTTGATCACATGTCCAAGGAATTTAACTTCTTGCAACCAAAATTCACATTTTGAAAATTTGGCATATAACTGTTCCTTCTCTAACAACTCCAATATCAGCTTGAGGTGGTGTTCATGCTCCTCCTTATTTCTGGAATAGATGAGAATATCGTCTATGAACACTATTACAAATTTGTCCAGATACGGTTTACACACTCGATTCATGAGGTCCATGAATACGGCTGGTGCGTTAGTCAAACCGAATGGCATTACTTGGAATTCGTAATGTCCATAACGAGTTCTGAATGCTGTCTTGGGAATGTCTTCTTCCCGAACCTTCACTTGATGATAACCGGATCGCAGATCAATCTTAGAGTAGAAGCTAGATCCCTGTAGTTGGTCAAACAGGTCATCAATTCTGGGGAGAGGGTAGCGGTTCTTTATCGTTAACTTGTTTAGCTCTCGGTAGTCTATGCACATTCTGAAGGATCCGTCTTTCTTTTTCACGAACAAGACCGGAGCTCCCCAAGGTGAGGAACTTGGTCGAATGAATCCTTTATCTATCAACTCTTGTAATTGATTGGATAGCTCTTGCATCTTAGAAGGGGCGAGTCTATATGGGGCTCTTGCGACCGGTGCAGCTCCCGGCACCAAATCGATTTGAAACTCTACTTGCCTAGTTGGCGGAAGTCCAGGCAAATCTTCCAGGAAGACCTTCGGATAGTCACGAACCACTGGAATATCCTCGGGTCGCTTCTTCTCCGACTCTTTTTCTACAATTTGCACCAGTTTTGCATGACAACCTTTCCAAAGGCACTTTAGTGTTCTTAGGCCGGATATGACATTCAACTGTCGGTTCTTTCTTTCTCCTTGGACTGTTAGGAACTTCTTCTTGTGGAGTGGTATCCGTACCACTTTCTTACCACACAAAATCTCGGCATGATTGTGTGACAACCAATCCATACCAACTACTACGTCAAAACTTCCGAGTTCTATAGGCATCAAGTCTATTTTAAAGGGATGATCTGCCAGCTTCAGTGTGCATTCTTTAATGATACTACTTGCCTCTATTATTTTACCGTCAGTCAGTTCTATAGTATAAGAGTTGTCTAAGGGAAAAGGAGCGGCATTCAATTGCTTACTAAACTTATCAGATATAAAGCTCCTATCAGCCCCAGTATCAAAGAGTACGTAAGCATAAATGTCATTTAAAAGAAACGTACCTGATACTGCGTGGGAATCTTGACGAGCGTCACCCGCTCCCAACACGAAAGCTCTCCCATGAGCTCCTCCACCATTCCTCAGCTTCGGGCACTCACTCTTGAAGTGCCCAGTAACTCCACATTCAAAGCAGCCTTTTTGATTGCTGCCACTGGTTCCCGGGGCTCCAGATTTACAGTCTTTGGCCATATGCCCCAAACGTTTGCATTTCTCACAGTGGGTTGGACAGGGACCCTGGTTGTGATGGAAGGTGCATTTAGTGCAAAAAGTCTTGGTACCGGTATAACCTCTTCTTGGCTCAGCTCCCGTTGCGTAAGCCTTAATGGTCTCGGGCTTTTTGGATTGTGAACCCGCATTCTTCCCGGTCTTGTCTTCCCACTTTCTTTTGTTTTCCCCGGCCTTGGCTTCATTTCTCCGGGATACTTGGTCCATAAGATTATTGGCCATCCTGATGGCATCCTGTAGGGTGGATGGGTTTGAGGCAGTCACATTACCTTGAATTTGAGGAGCGAGTCCCCAAATGTAACGTTCGATCTTTTTGTACTCCGGGGTCACCATCTGAGGGCACAAAATGCTCAGCTCATGAAATCGGTTGGTGTACCCCGTCACATCTAATCCCTTCATTGACAGGTTCCAGAACTCCGATTCCATCTTCTGGAGTTCGTTCCTTGGACAGTACTCGTCTGTCATCATTTGCTTCAATGCGGACCATGTGAGCTGGTAGGCTTCATCAATACTTACAGACTGGACATAGGAATTCCACCATGTGAGGGCGCTATCTTGTAGGGTGTGAGTAGCAAACTTCACCTTATCTCCCTCAGCACATCCGCTGACGCGAAAGACAGATTCTAACTTCTCAAACCATCGTATCAAGCCAACGGCTCCTTCAGTTCCGTTGAAATACCGGGGTTTGCAACTTAAAAATCCTTTAATTCCACAACCTATTGCGTGGATTTCCGTTCCTCCCGTGGTGCGGCTAGCACCACCATCTCCATTTGCTGAGCTATTCCTATTTGCCTCATACTTGGCTATAGCGGCAGCCACTCTTTGTGCGACTAGCTCTTCAATGTCAGCAGCGCTCATTGCTCGTTTCGGCGGCATTATCTTAAAATTTTAAAAAAAAAGCATAGTGTAAGAAATTGAATCTTAAAGAGGTAAATTTTCCTTATAGCACAATACTATAATCATCAAACACAATTTCATAAATAACTTGCAATTTTCGTTAATCATTCGAAATTTTCTTACATTAGGGGCGGGTTATTACCCGAAAATTTTGTCCTATACTATTACATGATATTTTCCTACCATTACAAAGATAAATAGAAGTGCACTAAGTGTGGGAGTGATCGGGGGTCTCTCCCTTTTCCATCGCGTTGAGGCGCTGAGTCAGCTCCTCGATCCGAGCTTGGCTTTCGGCTAGTTGCTGCCGAAGCTCATCCAGGCCATTCTGTTGGATGGTGAGAGCATGCTGGTTAGCCCAGTAGATGTTGGAGTTTTGCACTCCTCCCGCTCTAGACGAGCGGTCATCCCACCGATATCTAAGTTAAGTGATCGGATCTGGTGGTCATGCCTAGTCGACCGTGCTATCAGAAGGGGTATGGTCTGCTTGGTAGGCTCTTGGGTGAGGGTCGGGACAGGTGCGGAGGATGGTCCTCCTATCTCGAAGTTGGGAGGATTTCCCTCCATCTGCCTCCATTCGCGGAGGGTCTCCGGTATCCAAGTCCATCGCCGGGCGTCTATCCGTCGGTGTGGTGGTGGGGAATTGGGCTGGGGAGTCGGGACAGGAATAGACTCCCCTGTTGGTGGGTTCACCCGCTTTCGGGGTGTGTACAGCATTTTGGGGCCGTTAGGGTATGGCCTGTACGGCTTATAAGACGGCTCGGCTGGATGGTATGGAACGCGAGCAGGGACCGCTGGGGGCAGTGGATCTTCTTCCTCCATTGGCTCTTCTTCCGTCTCCCACATCGGATCTTCCGAGGGGTCCTCCTCCTCCGATGTGTCTTCCTCGTGGAAAATCTCAGTGGCCGTAGGGCTAGCAGGAGTGTACTCCTCCTCTGAATCTGATATGATGATTGTTTCCGGATGGGACATGATTTCTGCTATCAAGGTCCATTCATAGTCTTTTAGTTAGTTACAAGTCACAAAATATTTTCTAAAATCAGTAAATCTAATGTGCAGTTATAGTCTAGGGTACTAATGCAACCTAGTTCACTATAACTATGACTCTGATACCAATCTGTCACACCCTGCTACATCGGTTGGCAGCGAGACGTGACGAGTGCGGAAGCGTAACCATAATCATAATGAACGACCACTATATGGACATTTTCAAAAAATACATCAATATGACTTTTAAAAAGTAGAAATGTTTTACATAAACCGTAAACGACAATGAGTAGTTCGCAAGGTACAGAGATTTAAATACATAATTAAATTATCCAAAATAATGCAAATAAATCTCCGACGGTTTGAAAAAGAATGCGACTCCTTAAGTGCGGAAGCTTGAAAGTAGTTACTTCTGAAGGCATACTTGCCTTAATTTCCTGAAAATACATGCTAAAATACGTCAACAAAATTGTTGGTGAGCTCATAGGTTTACACGTAAATCTGACTTGTATGGACAACAATAATAGAGTTTGAATTTATAAAATCATAAATTCCATGTTATGTATTACATATAAACCATCATGCAACCGAAACTTAATTAAAATGAGTTTGCCCTGTGCAGTATTCCTATACGTAATACCGTGTGTTAAATATATATGCACTCGCTGTTAGCCGAACCGAGCTAACCCGAATGGGGGACATGACTCCCAATAGATCTATCCACAATATATTCACGCTTACAAATAAATGCAATTAACGGTTCATGATATAAGGGCGGATGGAACCACATGTGTAATACATAATAGAAATGACGTTGTTGTTGTGTCCATATAAAAACGAAGCATGTATTTCATCCCCAAAACATAACATTGTGAAAATAGGGGCTATGAGAACTCACCGAACTTGTGATGGCAAAACTATGCGCAAAAATGCAAATGTGCGTTGTTTGATGGGTGACGAAACCGGAGGTGTTTAACCGAGTCCTAAATGATAATAAGGACTTAATATCACCAATATATGATAATATGTATATTTATAGATTTTTATATCTTAAATCACCCAACATTACAAGTTTATAAATAAAATGCGCTTAAAACGTCAAGTTTATATATATATAATTTTCCAGCTTTTTCGGAGGTTTTTCGGCCTACTTTGAGGCTGTTTTTAACCAAGCTCCAAAATGTTTTAGACTTTGCTTTTCTAGTACATTAAACTACTATATACAAAGGATTTTTAGATACAAGAACGGCCATTTTTCGAGTTGTTTAGGTTGGTGAAAAAGTTCGTTAAAAATGCTATGTTGGTCATTTTTGAGCTGTCAAACTTTCGGTTTCCCAAATAATTTCTGGAGGTCTTAAACTTCAAAATAAATCATGAAAATTTGCAGATCTATAGTTAAGACATAGATCTAACTTTTTGGGACAAGAATCAACTCATTTCGTTGAGTTATGAATTAGTTATGATATTTCAAAGTCGATATAAATTTTCTGCCGAAAATCCGTAGTTTATAAACTTACAACAACTTATGATTCTTGTTGTTTATTCAAAGACTACTTGTATAAAAGCCATAATAGTTATAAAAACACATATATCTCACATGTTTTCATAATATTAACACTTTTATAATATGCTTACATATTCATAAACATATTTAAAGAAACAACTTAAAATAAAAACTAGAAACTTATAAACTTGAGTTTTTATGAAACTTGTTGTTGTAGGTGATTATATATATTATGCAAGACTTATATAAACATAAATATAAGATGATATAAGCTAGTATTTACTTACTTTGGGGTATTAGAAAGATGAAACCAAGTAGAAGTTGAAACTCTTGGAAGATTTCACCCAAAAACACTTGAAAATTACAAGAATATGAAAGTTGCACCACTTTGGCCTTGGCTCTTGGTCTTGGCCGGTTTCAAGAGGGAGAGAAAAGGAGAGATTTGTGTTGTGAAGGTGTAACATCCTCGGACTTATTTTTGATGTATTTTGATTAATTAGGTGGAAAGTTATGTATTTAAGTTGAATTTGGGCGATTATTATGCATATTGGATATTTAGCAAAGTTTGTTGCTATTTTTGAGAAAATTGAACTCAGAATCAATTTTGTGGAAAATTAAGATTATAAAAGTTATTTATAACAATTCTAAGATTAAATCAGTATTTTATGGAACCGGTTAGCTCGAGTGGTGAAATGTGCAAAAATGACGAAAATAGTATATAAAGGGCAATAGGCTTCATTTTCTAGTTTACACTACTCTCTCTACTCTATCTCTCTAGAAATTTTCTCTCTACATCTCTCTAAGATAAATCACAAACCGACCGTCGGATTTTCGAGAATTATAAGTTATCGGAAAGGTATCGAGGAGTACAACAGTAATCTACAAACGGATTTCAGATTTCGTGCGAATTGAGGTAAGAATCGATCCTTTTTAAGTTATGGTTTCGGTTTTGAAGAACAAGAATCTCGAATCTATCATTTTATGCATATTTAAGCTTGTTTTTGATTGAAATGTTGCTGGATTATGATACTATATGCATAGTAGAATCGAATAAATGCATCATACATGATATAACACTGATTTTAGGCCTTAGAAATGAAGGATTTAAGTTGAAATGATGAACAGACTCGAATATGTCAAGAACAGAGTCGAAATGTAAGAACAGACTCGAGTTTGGTGCTAGATTCGAAGGTGTACCATCAGATTCTAAGGGGGGTTCGAATCTGATGATAGATTCGAAGGGTATGGCTTCGAATCTGATGTTAGATTCGAAGATGGGTTCGAATCTGATGATAGGATTCGAATCTGATGCTTGATTTCGAATCTAACCCATTAAATTCGAGTTTAATGCCTAAAATTGAGAATACTACTCCCTAGAATTGTGTATTTTGAATGAAACTCATAAACAACACATAAAATGTCATGAGCTATATAAAGGTCAATATATGAACTTGAAATGAGTTCAAACTTAGTTATAGTATAAATTTGGTCATGTACCCGAAACGGGGAAAATATCGTCAAATTTACGAAACTTGATTATTATGGAATTAAATGGATAATGATACGAGGAATTGTTGTAATTGATAATAACAGGTCCCTTGTGGTGTTGTTTAACCCACAGTGGGGTACTTGGTGGATCCGGTTGAAAGCCCGAAGAGAAATAATAATTGGATAAAAGTTTTAATTACGCACCCACTGTGAGTACATATGATTTCGCATGTTTATATCTGCTTATTGATTGCTTTTGCTTACTGAGACATGTTGCTTCATTATTCGTTTGGAATTCTACTAACTTGCGTAAATTTTTGGATGCACATTCCTATTTGATGCATGTCCGTTCGTTTGTTGTGCATCTATGATGGACCTGCGGGTCGCATCTGTTACTCCGATGTTACTGCTCTATAAGACGCTGGAGCTGATCCATCCAGGTCCGTAGGCAGTATGTCATCCCCGGTGTTATGTTGGTCTCAGTAGTGTATTAAAAGACGAGTTGCGGGCTCGTAGAGCGACGGCTCTTGTGTGGTCGTACTTTGTGTACGTGGAGAGTGCACGACGTGCGTCGTCGGTGCTACTCTTGTAGGCATCATAAGGATTTATAAAATGCGTAATCTGTGTATTCACTAAGCATTCGCTTACCCTCAATTGACTTTATTTTACAGGAAAGGGAAAGTCTGCGGCCGGACCTTCTAGTTAGGTCATTTGGAAGATTTGGGAGACTCATCACTATTTCATCGGTAATTTATGATATGAAACAATGTTGTAATATTCGGGATGATTGTAATAATTGTATGGGTGTGTAGACTTAGACCTGGTAACTTATAGCACTGTAGGGTGTTTAACACTGTTGCACTATCTCATTTATGTATATTAATGCTTCCGCACTTAATTTAGGTTTTCAGATCATTATGTATTGTATGTTGATGATTAATCCTGGGTGATTTGTGATTGGTGGTTGTTGTGGCAAGGGTGCCACACGAGATGGTATCAGAGCAGTTGTTTGAGATTCAAGTGTCCGTGAGGTCTTGATCTCAAACATTAGGTGATGATATGTAGTGATGCTAAGTAATGATCTGAACTAAGATAGGTTATGATCTAGTAATTTTAAGAAATTGACTATCATACGGGACAAATGAATGGTGTCTTTAAATTTATGACATGTTACTAAACAAGTTATATGTTTATATTTTCAGAACATGTCTGGAGGAATGACACCTGAGGAAGCCAGAGAGATGATGTTAGCCATGATGGCTGAGCAGAATCGAATGATTCAAGAACAGTTTCGGGCTCGAGATGAGGCCGATGCTAAAAGAAGAGAGGAAAAGAGAAAGAATAAGGAGAAGGAGGGGGGTAACAATGAGGAACAAGATGACAACACTGGGTCATCTAACAAACCCCGAGGTTGTCGTTTTAAGGACTTTAAAGGAAATGGGGCTGTGGAGTTTAATGGACTAGGAGATGCTGTTGCCGCGCTGGAATGGATAACAGCAACTGAACGAACATTCCGAATCAGCGACTGTGCTGAGAAGGACATGGTTCGCTATGCTACTGCTATGTTCACTAATGACGCAATTATGTGGTGGAATGCCATTGTGAACGCTTTGACATTGGAGAAGATTTCTGTTATGACTTGGGCTGAGTTCAAGGATCTGTTCACTCAGCAGTACTGTCCGGTTGATGAGCGCCGGAGGTTGGAAGCAAAGTTCATGGCACTGGTACAGGGGACTAAGACGGTGTCCCAATATGCTGTAGAGTTCACGAGGTTAAGTCTGTTCGCACCTCATCAGGTGGACACTGAAGAGAGGAAAGTGACCAGGTTCGAGGCTGGTCTTGACATTGAAATAAGGAGGGTTATGAGCAACGTCCGCTACCCTACATTTGCTGGCTTACTTGAGGCTGCCAGAAATGTAGAGCAGATTCTAATCATGTCGGGCTATACTACTGGGTCTGCTGCTGCTTCCACCAACCCAACACAGCCGTCACCGCCGAAGCGCCAGCGCGAGGGAGGATATTCTGGTTCTTCCCGGTCTTCACAGTACTCACCTCAGCAGTCGTATCGTCGACCATCTGGCTTTTCCGATCGTGGTCGTGCTCGTGCTTACTCCATCAACACCGAGCCGAGATATTGTAATAGGTGTCACTTGGAACACTTCGGCAAATGCACCAATGGACGTGCTTGTTTTTGTTGTGGTGAGTTAGGCCATTATCAGAGTGATTGCCCCAGGAAGGGAGATGCGTGCCATAAGTGTGGTGTATTGGGACACTACAGTAGGAATTGTAGAAAGTACGATCCAGCTGCTGCTGCTCCATCTACAACACGGTCTTCGGGAGGTTCAAGCGGTGGATCAGTTAACCGAGGTCGGGGTCAGTCTCAAAGGGCACCGGCTCGTGCTTTCCAGATAACTGCAGAGGAGGCTAGGGAAAATCCGGAGGTCGTCACGGGTACGTTTATAGTTAACTCTTTACCTGCAAGAGTGTTATTTGACTCGGGTGCCAATAGATCGTTTGTGTCTATTATGTTTGCTCAACAATTGTCTATGCCTCTATCAAAGTTATCTGCTGCACTAGATATTGAAACTGCTAGTAACACCTTAGTAAAAGTAGATCATGTCTACCGTAACTGCACATTAGTAATTGAAGATGTAGTCTTCAATTTGGACTTGATACCGATAGAATTCAGTGAGTTTGATGTCATAGTCGGGATGGACTGGTTGATCGAGAATGAAGCCCAGATAGTGTGTAAGAGCCGAATGATTAAGATAACTACTCCGGAGGGGCGTGAGATATGTATATATGGGGATAGGAGAAGCGGGGATCTGTGTTTGCTGACTATTGCAAAAGCTCGAAAGCTTGTTGCAAAGGGATGTGATGCATACTTAGCATACGCGATTGATGCTAAGGCTGAGAAGAGAACTTTGGCCGATGTGCCGGTTGTTTCACAATTCCCGGATGTGTTTCCGGAAGACTTGTCTGGCGTGCCGCCTGAGAGACAAGTTGAATTTAGGATTGACTTGATCCCTGGAGCTGCACCGGTAGCTCGTTCTCCTTATCGTCTTGCCCCAACCGAGATGAAGGAAATGATGACACAACTGCAAGAATTGTTGGATAAGGGCTTCATTCGGCCGAGTTCATCGCCGTGGGGAGCTCCGGTACTGTTTGTAAAGAAGAAAGATGGCACGATGAGGATGTGCATAGATTACCGGGAGCTGAATAAATTGACGATTAAGAACAAGTATCCTCTGCCAAGGATAGACGATTTGTTTGATCAGTTACATGGCGCTAGTGTATTTTCTAAGATTGATCTGAGATCGGGGTACCATCAACTGAAAGTTCGAGAAGAGGATGTGCCTAAGACAGCATTTAGGACACGTTATGGGCATTACGAGTTCTTGGTTATGCCTTTTGGTTTAACCAATGCCCCGGCTGTCTTTATGGACTTGATGAATAGGGTTTGTAGACCGATGTTGGATAAGTCGGTGATAGTGTTTATTGATGATATACTGGTATATTCTAAGTCTGAAGCAGAACATGCTGAACATCTGAGAGAACTGTTGGAATTGTTAAGGAAAGAAAAGTTGTACGCCAAATTCTCAAAGTGCGAGTTTTGGCTACAACAGATACAGTTTTTAGGGCATGTAATTTCTGGAGCCGGGATTTCGGTAGATCCGGCTAAGGTTGAAGCAATAAAGAACTGGGAGCCGCCGTGTTCAGCTACTGAGGTTAGAAGTTTTCTGGGGTTGGCAGGATACTATCGGAGATTTATCAAAGATTTTTCTAAGGTTGCAGTTCCTTTGACTGCTTTAACGAAGAAGAATGCGCCTTTTGTTTGGGAGACTGTGCAGCAAGAGGAGTTTGACGTTTTAAAGAAGACTTTGAGTGAAGCACCGATACTTGCTTTACCGGAAGGTAATGAGGACTTCGTGGTGTATACCGATGCTTCAAGGTTGGGATTAGGTGCTGTATTGATGCAGCGTGGGAAGGTTATAGCGTATGCTTCAAGACAGTTGAAGCAGCATGAGAAGAATTATTCGACTCATGATCTCGAGTTAACTGCGGTAAAATTCGCATTGAAGTTATGGAGGCATTATCTTTACGGGACTAAGTGCCAATTATACACGGACCATAAGAGTTTGAAATATATTTTCAGTCAGAAGGAGCT